>JACXGM010005354.1:0-25370 GCA_016801145.1 Umbra pygmaea | reverse complement strand
AACAGTGAGAACTGTTGGAGCACACCAGAAATCAAAGTAGACAATTGAAATCACAGGCTGTTCCATGTATGAATTTCATAATTTCAACTCATAAAGTGGCTCAGTATTGTGTATGCCCCCCACATGTCTGTATGCACTCCTGACAATGTCTGTGCATGCTCCTGATGAGATGGTGGATGGTGTCCTGGGGGATCTCCTCCCAGACCTGGATCAGGGCATCAGAAGCACCGATACTTAACGTCCAAGAGGTTCTCAATTGGGTTCAGGCTTTCATTTTTGAGTCAACCCCTCACAACTTGTAAAATGTACAATGAGCAATTAGGCTTAACTCAGGACTAGAATGATTTTTCTTCTTTGCTGGCTCAAGTATTTGTTCTAGAAACCTTTCGGTTGCTGATCAGATGCCCTAACCACTATACTAACTGCCACCCCCTATTAAGATCCTTATTATACTAATTCTCTCATTAACATCCCCTAGTTATATAGAGATGTGTTGTCTAACATGCTGGTGAAACCCAGAGGAATCTTAAAGTGTTGAGGAGATGCAATGCTGTTGAACATTCCAATAAACTCATAGGGGGTGAAAGATAGACCCATTCAAAACAGTTTCACAGGTCACTAAGGATTCCATGGCACTATTTGTAAGAGTACTGGTGTTAACCACGGTGTCCTGGACTAATTTCCAATCTGTCTCTCATACCATCATGACAACCTAATCATCCCAGCTTTCAATTGAATCATTCATCCTCTTCCCTCCCCCCACTTCTCCCCAGGCTGTTGCTGTAAATCAGAAGATGTTGTCAGACAACTTGCCTTGGTAAAATAAAGGTGAAATAAAAACGAAATAAATGAAAGGGCTCTTGATGTGTGATATCACTGAGCACTTCTCCATTCCAGAGAACAGCTTAATACAATTTGATCAGATGAGCTGGAACCACATGTTTGGCAGCCTGACAGACAAAGATGTCCCTTCCCTGGCCCAACCTACACAGGACAGAATTCCTTTAGGCAGCCAAGTCCCCAAGACGCTGAGGAGACCATGTGATGAACACTCCACAGCAGTAGGCTTACTAATGCCCAGCTTCACTTCAGTTCTAACCATTCAACACATTCCCTCAAGTCTATTGTAGCATATCTTGAGTTGGAACATAAACTCTTCCAACTTCCCATCCTTACCTTGTAGGAACACTAGGGAAGAGGAAGTCTTATGAGATTCTAGCTTCCTTGTCATGGGCAGAATAACCATATGGGCAACTGGACAAGTGGCAACCAATGTTTTATTCAAGAAACCAAGCAATCAACAGACTCATTAAATACTTGTCCCACAAACTCTCTTAGTTACTGACTGTCTGTGCCTGCAGTGTAAATCCATTCCACTTGCGTTCTATAGAAAAGCCAATCTTTTCAGAAATCCATTCCATGGTTTAACCTTTATACTAAGTAGCCTAGAATTTGACTTCAGTGTGAAAGAAGACCAAGGACGGACTTGCCATCGGGAGGATCAGGGGTTTTCCCGACCGGCCGGTCCATTCTTGGCCGAACGGGCCGTTACATTTTACTTTGAAGGCCGGTCGGACGTATTAAAACAAGTGACAGTAGGCTGAAATTTACTGGCTTTTGCATACGCAAAACTGCGCTCAGGCCCGGCCGTCAAATCGAGAGAGAGTTCCTCCATATTCAGATGAGGAGAAACTCAGAGTGAATGATTGACAAACACGGGGAGCGACAGATACAGCCGACCGCTCCATCCAAAGTCCCGGACCAAATTTTTGTCCCAGTCTATTTCTGAAGAAGACGATGGCAATGGATGGTAAATATCAGCTGGCTTGCTAGACAGCAATACCTTAGCCAGTAATGAGAACTTGTATTTCAACCACATTAAACGAGCACACAGTGCAAAAAGTAGCTAATGTGGTTCTGCAACCAGCCTACAGGATTTTCTACTAGTCGAACCCGGCGGGTTGTGTACGTTATTAACATTGTATTGGTCCAAATAGCCTTTTATGGTTGTATATTAAGTTGTTATTCTTTTAGTCTTTAAAAATAGAGGTTGCAAACATGATGCTGGAAAACTGGAGGCAGGTCTTTTCTTTGTTTCTCACTTGCAGTTTTGTGATGATGTGCATGACCTTATTCAACCACAGTGTGTGATTGTTGTCTCCGGGCATGCAATCATATATGTTGATCCTTTAAATCAATATCCACTTATAACAATTAATATTTTATTTTGTTCTTCCCCAACTTTGCTTCCTCAGTGCTTTTACTCATGCATCACCACTGAATGTTAGTGATAGCCATCATCACTTTTTGTTAGCTATTAGATTTTGGAAAGCTTTGTTAACTGTATGTCTCTTTGCAGTGCTATCAGTGACATCTAAATTGGTGTAAAAACAACTTATACTGTTAAGTAAGTATGGTGCAATTTGGCTGGGGTGGCGTCGGGGGGAACTTGAGCCACTGTTGCCCAGGGACACCATGAAGTCTTAATACAACCTGTTCCTTGTTCACGTCCCACTGGAACTAATCAGCACTGATGCTTCATATTGAAGGATTTCTTAGGAAATGTGCTGTTTGATTTTAGTTGGTCCTGCTGTGATTTTGCCTCCAAAGCTGTATATCTATAACATCTCACACCAAATGATATCATGTAGCTTATTTGCATGTTTTCAACTATGAGACAAACTTTGATTCAGTTTGGACTGAAATGGATACTGATGTGTTTCCTGAACTCTGGAACATGAACTATTTCTAGGTTTATTTGAAAGTCGGAACAGTTGCAAGTTAAACACTCAAAAAAATGTGTGTATGTATGTATTTGTGAGTGCACAGTACTTACACAGTTGGATGAGGTCTTGAGTTTCAGACTCACTGCATCTCTGTCCTGGACATCTTCTTTACGAACACACATGACATCAGCCTAAGGTGTGAGACCAGACAACCTCAGTAAGACTACAGTCTTTCATTCACACTGACCGAGGATTAATTAACGGGGGGTGTGGTTGGAATTGGCTCTAGGCTCACCTTTGGGATAAGCATAGTGCGGTGGGAGGTTGTGATCTGAATGGGATCATCTGTGGCTGTTGTCACTATAGTCTTTGTGTCACCAAAGATGCCCAGGTCAGGAATATCGGGAAAAACAATAGTGTGCACTTCAAAAGTATCTAGTTTAAAAAAGAAAAGAAAAAGACTGTAACTAAGTGATTTGTCTTCAGTTGTCTTTAAGTCATTGGCGTCAACATAGGATAAGCCTACCTTTGCAATCAAAATTATTCAAACCAGACTTTCAGCTGTTTGACATGAACAAATCAAACAAAAGCAATTGAAATAGCTCAACACAGCAAATGTGTGGTTTCTGCAAATTCAACTGCAAATGCAACTAATAATGACTTCTCCAGCCTGAAAACTATTCAACCACTTCATGGCAAGCATTTTTAGTACTTAGTAGAGCACCCTTTTGCTGTTATGACTTGCGGCAAATGAGATGCATATCCAGACACCCGCCTCTGCCAGCGTTCCTAGGGAGTCATAGCTCATTCCTTGTGAGCAATGGCCTCCAGTTCAGTTATATTCTTAGGTTTGCATGCTGCAACCCCCCTCTTCCAATCCCACCAGAGATTTTCTAGGGGGTTCAAGTCAGTTGGCTGTGATGGCCACTGTAGCATCTTCCAGGACCTCTTCTGCAACCAAGCCTTTGTGGAATTTGAGGTATGCTTGGGATCATTGTCCTTTTGGAATGTCCAATGACACCCAAGCTTCAGCTTCCTCAAACCTGGCATATCGTTTTCTCCTAGGATTTTCTGATAATTCAATAAATCCATTTTGCCTTCCACATGCTCCAAGTTTCCTGTGCCAGAGGATGCAAAGCAGCTCCAGAGCATCATCGAGCCACCACCATGCTTGATTGTGGGCAGGGTGTTCTTTTCATCATATGCTTCCTTTCTCTTCAATTCAATTCAATTCAACAACTTTATTAATCCCACAAGGGGCAATTGAGTTTAGAGCAGATACAGCATTTACCACAACACACAAGCAAACATAACGGCCTACACAAAAATGTTGTTCTCATTTAGAAGTCGAATTGCAGAAGGGAAAAAAGAATTTGAGTGACGGTTAGTTTTAAAAACAGGTAACATGTAACAACGTCTCGAAGGCAAGAGGGAAAATTCATTCTGTAGAACGTGATCAGGGGAAGACAGAATGCCCATTGCTTTCCGCAAGATTTGTTGGTTACAGAGAGAGTTTAAATCTCTTTAAACTCTTTAAACTCTTTAAACTTCTTCCAGACATACCACTGAAAAGTTTCAGTTTTGTTTCATCGCTTCATAGAATAGAATCCCAAAACCTCTGTGGCTCCTGTGTCAGTATTGGTGTAAGTCTTGGAGTTCTGTTATGGAAACCTTTTGCCTGTAGTTCCTGTCTTACTGTGCTAACTGAAACCTAGGGCCTGTTGCCACCAAGTCTTTCTGCAGGTCTTTTGCAATCACAACCTGCCGTCTCAGAAATCTGGTTGCAGTCATTGATAGCTTCCTTTTTCTGCTCCATCCATCTAGTGTAACCACCTTTCCCTTAACTTTGAACTTGCAAACTACACTTTCAAATGTGTCTCTGGAAACATTGAGTGCCTTTACTATCTTTTTGTATGCTGTTCAGTGTTTGTGAAGGACGATGATCTCTTCTTTTAACTTTTGGACCATTCTTCTGACTTAGCCATGTTTCTCAAACACAGTCCATGGTGACACTCAAAATACACCTAGCGAGTTCATGTGTTTCAGCTCAAGCACACCTGATGCAACTAATTAAGCATTTGTGCTGTTGTGAGGGACTCTATTCAGGAGGTTGAATAATTTTGAGACAAAAAAAGTCATTCTGAGTTGCATTTTCAGTTGGATTTGGGGAAACCACGTGATGCATTCGTTGTGTTGAGCTATTTCAATTGATTTCCTTTGACTTGTTCATTGCAAACAGCTGATAGTCTGTACATTTTTACAATATATCTGATTTGCAATGGGGGTTGAATAACTTTGATTGCAACTGTATATGATGGTAAATATCGCAAACCAATAGTGATTGCAGGGTTAGTCTGCAAATAGATCAGTTCCTTACATTTTTGTTCTTTATCAGTGTCGTCCCCACGATATAAAACTCCAGTATCCACTGATTTTGTGAGACCAGTGACCACATTTAATTCTCCGTCATTTTGTGCAACTACATCACCTGAAAAAAGAACAAAGGGATACATTTCTACAACATAACACATACCATAGTTACCAAAACAAGACAACACATACTATACAGTAGCTGTACTATAACAGCTTTGTCACAACAATGCTATTGTCATTCAGTTTAGCATGAATCAATTTACCTTCACAACATAGTGTCTTACTGATCACACATTGTCTTCCTCACATTCATCAAACACATGTACACAGAGAATGTACTTCCTGCCACATTGACACCCATGCTGGTATCAGTAATCATGGGCAGATTAAACATAAGGCAATTGGGTAACTAATCAGGGGCACTAGAAATCTGAGGGTCAACAAGCATCCAATGTTTTTTGTAAAAGGCCAAGCAAGCTCCCGACTCATGTTAACTAGTTGTCCCACAAAGTGTCTCGGTAACTGCCCGTCTCTGTGCTGTGTCTGTGCGAGCAGGGCACACAATATCCCTCTCCAAGTTACCGTATATTGTAGTAATTATGTTAAGTAGGGTTGGTTTGTGGTGGGACAAGGGTGCAGTAGAGTCACTGGTGCTCAGCGGTACCACAAAGTCTGATACAGGTCTGTCAGTAATGATCCCATGGGAGATTTTATTTGGCAGTGAAATTAATCTTGAGTGAGGTATCTGTGTTACAGCAATGCAGTGAATCTATAATAGGCTCCACCCAGTGACTGATCTGAAATCAATAAGGCCTCCTGTACAATCTTTCTGCTCTAGATCCAGAAAGTATTATATTTATGTAGCAAACAGACTGGCTTTAATACATGCACATTTACCTGTGAATTCAGATACCCAGGGAGCAATGCAGCTGGATCAAGGAATGTGATAGTTCTTTCTTTGTAAATACATTCAGTATGTGGAGAATATGATACATATAATAACTGCCATTATCCTCCAACAGGTTGACATCATGAGTGAGGTATAACTGCTCATGGGCACACCATGGCATGTTTGAATGAAAAATGCAAAGTCTCTACGTGCGGGATTCCTTTAGAAGTTTTATTATTTTGCATTCAATATTTTAACACTTTTACATTCATCTTGAGATTTTTAAGTATCTCTCTAGCTAACTTGTTGTATATATGAATACTGTGCTGAAAATTACAGTTGCTTTACTAAAAAATGTAATCAGCATCTTTTCAAATATTTTTTATTTGCCACTATAGGGAAAAAAAATTATTTACACAACATGCCAACACATCTTTTCAGGATGTGAAATTACTATTCTTGTGTGTTCTATGTTAAAGACAAAAAACTACTTTGTGACACTGTAGCCCCTCACATAAATGCATTCATAATTGTTTGAAACTGCAAATGTGTTGGCCACTGTACAATTACTGGGTTATATTAAATGCATTGACTCATATAACATCCCTGTTCCATAAATGCCAAACAGTCAGTTGGACGTCAGGCTGATCAATACTAACCAAGGTATGTGAGCAATATATTTAGGCTTGAAATTGTTGATTACAGCTGTCACTTGGTTTGTCCTGTTTTTGCGTTTACAATATTCCTCTGACATTTTAAATTATGTTTATGCCTAGTGCTACTAGTTCTATTTCAAACACCTAAACGGCACGTTCTGTAGCCTACATGGGATAATCAACACTCCACACAACCCTCCAACTAGATTGTCTGTCACACATTCCTATGGCCATCTCAGGTTCCAAGGCATTGGCTTTAGGAATGACCAGCCTAACATATGTGTTGGAGTGCATATTTTGAATGGGTAGAAAGAGATCAATGGGTGAGCTGAGGTAATTTAGCTGGTAGCAGATTGTCAGGCATTGGGGCACTAGTGACAAAGTGGATGGTGTTCTGATAAACTAAACATCTATCATTTGGGGATTAAAGCATAAATTACTTTTTTTTGGGAAATACAGGCAATTCATGATTAAAATAATGTAGTCCTTTATCCTTTAATTCTCTCTGATTTTCACAGGACGACCACTCTTCTGCACCCATGTACTGTAGCTAATACAAACTGTTTCAACCCATTTTTCTTTTTACCCCTCTTTTTGTTCTTGTAACATATCTTTTACTAGGTGGTATAGTATATCAAGCACTATTGTGTAGCCAATGAGCCATGTCACTTAATACCCTAAATAGAGGCTTTTTACACTGCTCAGACACCAAGCTCAAAATATTATGAATGACAGACCCATGAACTGAAGTATGATTACAAGCATTCCATAAGTGTCAAAGGCTTTTATTGACAATTACATTCAGTTTATGCAAAGAGTCAATATTTGCAGTGTTGACCCTTCTCTTTCCAGTCCTCTGTAATCCACCCAGCATGCTGTCAATTAAGTTCTGTGCCACATCCTGACTGATAGCAGACCATTCTTACATGATCAATGCTTGGAGTTTGACAGAATTTGTGGGTTGTTTGTCCATCTGCCTCTTTTGGATCGACCACAAGTTCTCAATGGGAGTAAGGTCTGGTGAGCTTCCTGGACATGGACCCAACATTTAGATGTTTTCTTCCCCAAGACACTTAGTTATCACTTTTGCCTTATGGCAAGGTGCTCCATCATGCTTGAAAAGGCATTGGTCGTCACCAAACTGTTCTTGGATGGTTGGGAGAAGTTGCTCTTGGAGGATGTATTAGTACTCTTCTTTATTCATGGCTGTGTACTAAGGCAAAATTGTGAGTGAGCCCACTCCCTTGGCTGAGAAGCAACCCCACATATGAAAGGTCTCAGGATGCTTTATTGTTGGCATGACACAGGACTGATGGTAGTGCTCACCTTGTCTTCTCCTGACAAAGCAATCGGATAGGGAATTCATCATAGAAAATGACTACCCCACTCCAATGCATGTACCTTTTGCAGCATATCAGTCTGTCCCTGATGTTTTTCCTGAAGAGAAGTGGCTTCTTTGCTGCCCTTCTTGACATCAGACCATCCACCGAAAGGATTCGCCTCACTGTGCATGCAGATGCACACACACTGGCCTTTCCAGGATGCCCTGATGCCTTCTTCACAACAATTGAACCTCTCTCCTTGAAGTTCTTGATGATCTGATAAATGGTTGATTTTGGTGCAATCTTATTATGAGCAATATCCTTGCCTGTGAAGCCCTTTTTGTGGACGACTGTAAAAACAAACAGTATGAAAATGATATTTGCAAGAGTAGACATGAAAATTTTGCTGAAATTCAATCGGTTTGTAAATGCGCCCACAGTCCTATTCTCAGTGACCCAAAGCCCTGTTTAACCACCCTGCACCCGATGTCATACTAACAGGGCCTGGCTGTCCAGCTCTTGGAGGTTTTTCTACCAGATTTGCCAGAGAAAAGGTTGAGGTCTGGATATCCTCTGGCTTTCACAAACCTCAAGAGAGTTACAGATTGAGGAATGTAAGCAGCAACAGCCGCCCTGGAGGGGATCAAGCAGCAGGCAACCCCCTATCTGTTCCATTCACCCTCCCCCAGTAGTGGACCTCGCATCCCTAGGATCTACAGAGGTGACAAGTAGGTTTGCTAGGGACACCCTTAATGTTGCAGAGCCATTGATGCCCATAGACAGAGTTGGTTAGGCCTATTTTCATGGCCAGAAACAGAAACCAGACTGGCCCTAAAGTTAGCTATTCCTCTCAGCTGCTTTAGGCTGTACCAAAAGGCTTAGTGATGTGATAATGGCCTGCAGCCGTGAGTGGACGACCATGCCAAACCAAAAACCTAAAACCAGCAGCATACACCCATCACACATGGAGAGACACTGTTTGCACGAGGAGGCCAGACTACAAATAAAAATCTTTGAATTCCATAATAATAAAATGCTTTTTTTAAGGCTGTAAATCTAAATGACCAAGCTTTCGAGAAAGTTTTCCTCTAGCAAAACAGTTTGGAAATGTTGAACACACATCCTCCGACAGGATGTCTCAGTGGGAAGGAACAGGGTGTGGGTGAAGGGGTGCCAGGCCCTCCTATAGTATATATATGTAAGACCTCAACATCCAAATCTATCCACCCAATGCTGGAGGAACATTCCTCTGGTCCACACATGTACAGTTTCACCATTTGTGAACAGTTGAACCAAAGCACACATTGGAGAAGACTCATGTGGTTCATGTGGGAATATTCATCTACATTCTTTCCTCCACAGTTATTTGGTGTTCCGTTTTCAAGTGTCATTCTCACTCAAATTGTTAATGCTGAATGAAATATCTTAATCAGCGACCCTTGTCTCTACTCAGTTTGCTCGTTTCACATGAATCCTGGAAGTCCTGAGGAATTTTGTTCTGAAAATACCTTCTTTTAGTGGCAGAGGAATGTGAAATGAACCTCAGTCCCTGGAGGGTTAAACATAACATCGCAATTCTATCCTCCTTGACCCAGCAGACTCCTGACCTGCTAAATGGACCGATGTCACAGTCACAAAACCAACAAAGCCCTCTTTTTCAATAAGATGAAATCCAGAAAGACGATGGAGGATCTCATGTTTTCAATCAAGCCCAAGTGTTTCGCACATTGATTCGCAGTAAGTTTAAAAGCGCCCTCAGGCTACGACAGCCAAGTGCTGTTGGTCCATTGAGTTCATCTCTGTGAACTTGTATTTTCACCACAACCTGATTACATAAAGGTGAAATAAAAAGGATGAACTAAAACTTGCTAGTCATTTAAATGTAGATAACTGGCATGTCACAGTCAGAATGTGACCACTACCATGATTTCTCCCTCAGACATACTGTACAAATCAGAATTACCATTCTGCAGTTGCAGGCTAGAGCATAAACTAGCTAGCTGTTAAGTACTCGACAAGAAGAATCAAATTCATCATTTAATAACTAAGTGCACACATTTGAAATTGTATTTGATATATTGGCACTGCTAATGGTATACATAGGCAAAGAAATATAATACATCAAGTTAAAATACAATGATATGATATGGTATGATATGATGCGTACATTGTGTGTATGTAATATATGCTATACAGTCAAAGGTATTTTAACACCTGACCAACACACCCATATGAGTAATTGGATATCCCATTCCAAAACCATTGGCATTAATATGGAGTTGCTCCCACCTTTGCGGCTATAACTGCTGCCACTCTTTTGGGAAGGCTTTCCACAAGATTTGAGAGTATGTCTTTGGGGATTTCTGCCCTTTCTGCCCATTCAGTCAAAATACCTTTTGTGAGGTCAGGCACTGATGTTGAACAAGAAGGCCTGGCTTGCAATCGCCATTCCAATTCATCCCAAAGTTGTTCAATGGGGTTGAGGTCAGGGCTCTGTGCAGGCCACTTGAGTTCCTCCACACCAAACTAATTCAACCATGTCTTTATGGACCCCGCTTTGTGCACAGGGACACAATCATGCTGGAACAGGAATACCCCTTCCCCAAACTGTTACCACAATGTTGGAAGCAACCAATTGTCTTAAATGTCTTTGTATCCTGTAGCATTAAAATGACCCATTACTGGGTCTAAAGAGCCTAGTCCAAACCCTAAAGAAAACATCTCTAGACCAATATGCCTCTTCCAAAATGTGTAGGGGTGTCCACATACTAATGCTCAAATAGTGTATATGATTAAACAGTTGATACATTATATATTATAATTATATATATCATAATTATATATATCAATTTGCTGGCCAAAAAGTGCTGAAGTGGATATAGTATTTACCATTCACATTGGATACTTTGGATTTGTTTCTTATGTGAAAGTTCTGTAGATGTCCTCATGAAAAAATTATGTTTAGTACAGTATGGTGCCAGTTGGAGTTAAATAAAATGCAGTTTGTTGCAAATACTGTCAAAAATTACATTACACTGCTGTTTTTCGGCAGTTGCTGCATCCAAAATTTAGACTGCAGTTACTTTTACTACCTTGACTGTCTTTTTGTAAGGGTGCAGCAACTACAATTCATATAATTACAGGTTTAAAGGTCAGCTTTAGTTCTCTCGCAAAATAGTAGTCTCTTAAAACCAACATAAAGCATATAGCTAAGATCTGCTGTAGTGTGTTTACAAACACCATCTTTAACTTGACTTAGGAATACCCCCTCCCAAACATGCCAACATCTGTCTTTCAGCTCTGACTCACTAAAACCAGTGCTTACGTAACACGTCTCTCTATCTTCCAGATATCTAAATTTGACGGGAGCATCCGCCGATAAAACAAATCTCATAAATTGGTCTGTCTGAAAACAGAAAGACGTGTGTCTTCTAAGGGACAATAGTGTTATGTCCTTTTTTCCATATTTCTCTTTTACTCCGTGCCTCCCTCTTTCTTCTCCTGATGCACTACTAGCTCCACAGTTTGGGATGCATTCTGACAACAATATTTTTTACTTTCAGCTGGACTGGCATGACATTTGATGATTTAGCTTTTCAATAAATAATACATTATATTGATACAATGACACACATTCTTAACATCCAAGCGATTATAGTGTATATATAGAGTATAGCCTATGCCAGAAACTTGCTTTTCTGATTTTTTTCTGAATTGCATTTCTATGTCAATATTACACCCAGAAGGAAGCTGATGTGCTCTGAATCTGAAGAAGAGAGAATCTTAAATGTGTACAGTCACACCTTTATTTTGTCACCTTTTTACTACTTTGATACACTATTAAGGAACCTCCTTAAGTGGTTTACCGTATGATTATTTAGTGCCATTGTTTATAAAAGGAAGTGCTACATTATGTATGATACTTTAGACATTTTTCATGAAGAAAATTAATACAAAATGCTGGAGTTTTGAGACAATGTTAAATGGTAGAGTAGCTTCACTCTCCAAGCCTCAATCTTTTACAAACCTTCTAATCAGGTGTGTTGTCAAAGCTCATACTACCGACATTATGGTAACTGCTATTCTGCAATGTGAAGACTTATTTATACTATAGCTAGGGATGTACAATAGTTCACAAAAAAATACTTCAACCCAGTTCCACCTTTAAGGTCCCTGGTTACTGTTCCTACTGTATCAAAACAAGCGTAACTGCCAGCCCCCTTTAAACCCAGCTCCTAACACAACGTCCAGGCTCCACCCCACCACATACGCCCACATGCAGACCCCAACTAATAATAAACACAGCTCTCTTCCCGCTACTATAGAGGACATTTCACTTAAATAACTTCACACTGGTGCTTAAGTTAGTCACAGAAAAAGTAAAGTATAATGGAAAAGCACATTAGAATAGTTTTCAGAGAAATCCCAAGGGCGTTGGTATGGTATGCAATTTTTTGAAGTTTTAGTAACACTTTATTTTGAGAGTCCAAAATATTTATCTTTAAATACAGATTATCTCTACAGATTATCAACAACATTTGAACAAACTATCTACTAATCCTAACCCTAAAACTAACCTTTACCCTTTCCCTAATGTTAAGCCTACCTTAACCATTACCCTAAACTGTATTGTAAATGTACCCCTAACCTACATAATAAGTTGCTTATCAACAGACCATTTTTTGAAAGTTTGTTGATGATATGACTATCTATTAAGCGCCTAAAAGATGGATTTTCGGACTCTAAAAATAAAGTGTAACCAAGTTTTCTAAATTAAAATTAAAAAATTAAAATATTTACCAATAGTGAGAGTATGCATTTTCAAACTGGCCCCCATGGGGATCCAGTACACAACCCTAGCACTGCAAGTACCATGTGCTCATCAAGTGAATTACACAGGAATTTTCCTTTATAAATTGTTTTAAAGTGTAAAAAAAATGTATTTTTGTGTACTTACTATGAAAGTGGGTGGCAATGAAGAGCAACGCAAAAGCCAACATTCTGTGGGTCTCATTCATTCTCCGTATGGAAGCTGCTGCTGTTCTCCTGTTTGAGTGTCTGGTGTGAGGGGACAATAAAGACGGGGCGCACCAGAACCGTTTTTGGTTTCCACTTACACACTGGATGGGGTGGGGTGGATAGAGCACCACTTGTGCTCTTGCACTTTTATATTCCCCCCTCCCTCACTGAGGCCCAACCCTGCACCCCTTCTCTGACTGGTTACTTCTCACTGGGGGGAAGCTTGAGGCAGAGCATGGAGGGAAACAGACTGAAAAACAGAAACAAAAGTTGTTTGAAAAGGCTAAAATCTATGACTGTTGTTGTACGGTTGAATTTCCATTTTATACAGATTATTTAAATCTTAAATGTAGACATGGTTCACATGTTTAAAAAGCTAATGTCTAAAAAAACAAGAAGCTAAAAAAGTCCAGCGGTTCAGTGGTGTCAAACTCAGGTGGTTCACAGTTGGAGTCTGATTCTAAAGATTTTTGGAAGGAACATTAATTCTGCAGATGGACAAAGACAATAACCGGGGCCGTTTATCAATGTCCTGAGGTAACGTAAGCTTTTTGTTTTTGCCAAAACAGTAGTGCCAGTCTATTATTATCAGGGGGAATTTGTATCTGCTAAATTCCTTATTTAGTAAAAAATGTTATATCTGCTAACGATTTCATTCAGGCCACCAGTCACACCAGACAGTCATCTCTCCAGCACAGGAGCGCCTGGCACAGCTGAGGTTAACTCAAGGAATCCCACATTTACTGGCTACAGAATACTTGCCTTTCTCCCCCTTGTGGATCATCAGTTGACTGAACTCTTCTCCCATGTTCTCAGATACAGTGCACATCCAACATCTGGAACCACTGGCAGCGGTATGCTAAATTACTTGTAAAAAAAACTCCCACCCTTCAAAATATAACAACAACAAATCCAGTGAGTGCCATAGAAGTCAACATGAGCTTTCAAGACCTTCCAGCACAGACCTTAATTTATTCTGTTGCTGGAGGACCAGGCCTGTAACCTGATACCCATAACCCCATTTCCTCTCTCTCTTCCACCCCCCCCTAAAGAAACCCATATCAGTATTTCATTCAAAGCAGCAGATTCTGAGGAGGGTAACTGGCCCCTGAGCTCTCATGTTGGGGGGGTTCTGAGGGTTGATGGAGTGAGCTGGGTAACAGGGTATATGGAACCACATCACAACTGGAGAACAGGGCAGTAAAACATTCACTACCTATGCTATAGAGGCATTTTTTTCTACTAGGGTCAGCTAGTGAATCATGACTTCCTTTCAATTGGCACTAAATAAACAGAATATCATTTCATTCTCTGTCAATTAAGTGAAGGGGGAAGTGCCAGGGCAAATTCCTGTCTTTAGGTCATGCAACATTTTAACATACCCAACATTTCTGTGTTTTTATCTATCTGAAAGGCTTACAAAACCTGAAACTTTACATTAGTTTTTGCCAGCCTTGCTAGTAAATATTTGGGTAATATTCTGCCTCCTGCTTACCTTTACTTGCTTTGTCCATTTAGATAATCAAAATGTGTTAATCAACATACTGAGATAGAATAAACAAAATGTACACATAGTTGATGTAAAATTATAAACAAATGGGTGAAGAGACTCTAAGGTAATAAGAGATGAGCTCTGAACATATAATATTTTCATGCAGTGCTCTTTGCTCACACATGTAAATCAATTACAATGTTTCAAAGAGATTTGATTCTTGTTTATCTTCCTGACACAAATTAGCATCACCTCTTTCAGCAATGCAGTCATTCAACTAAATTACCACAGCATACACTGACAGAGGACTTCACAGACCAAATCACTACATCATACCTTTAGTATGTTTGAAAACACATCTAGTGTCAAATTGTTTTTGGAAAGATTTGCATTATATAAGCAACATTTCCAGGTGGAAAAACCTTATGATTATAATTAATTAAATCATTTAGAAAAAAGCTAAGTATACAAATCCAGGTGGTCTTTTGGGTGACAGTGGAAACGTGTGCTGCACCAATGGAGCCCATGAACCAGGCATTCTAGGAGAAAGTGGGGGAGCTATTTTACCCACAATTACAACTTTGGCAAAAATAGACATCTTGGAAAAATGTGTCTGCAAGCCTCACAAGGAAAAATGCTTTGCACAGTTTATAACCAAATGTTGCTGCAATAGAGCAGTACACAGACAACTACAACTGTGAGCATTTACCAGTGAATATAACCCTTAGTCAAAACTGACAAAATCCCACCTGTCGAAACAAATCGCATCAATAACCCAACAAAATATGTCAACTATCGAAACAAGCAACACTTTTTGCCACCTTGGCAGTGACATGTCGAGGGTAAGGAGTGGGCAGGAGGCAGTTAAATCCATCAAGGAGGTTTTATTAACAAAAACAAATGTACTGACGAATCAAAATTGAATAATAACACTCAAAAAAACAGAAAGCAAAGGTGCTTAGAAAGGAGCTAGCTTTGATAAATGTATATCAGCTCTACACTTTACCAACTTTGAAAAACATTTACATAGTAACTTACAGGCAAAAGACTGATCTCACGTGTTAAAGAAGATCACACACATAGCAACAATAGCCGACGGGAATACCACAAACACAGGAACTAAAAACACCTACCAATGAGAGAATGAACATCAGGTGAATGCAGGGAATGACGTGAACAGTCTGGGAGAAAAATGAACAAAATGAAAAAAGGAGGCTACCGTGACATAAAGTAAATTGAAAAAAAATTGGCCATTGTGTGAAATAAATGTCAGCTTCACCTCTTCATTCACACGCCAGTAGATCTGTTTTAACTGCAGTACCTGGAGATCATAGAGGAGTCTATACTAAAGCTAGAATGTTTATATGCACACTTACGTTTTTGAAGTTGACTGTATTACTCTGACTATTATTTCAGCATATTAATTCTTTACTTGGTGTACTGCTGTTTACTCTAAATATGATATTCTAACACAAGTCTCGTAATAAAGAAGACAAAACACAGATTCAGATATAGATCATGATGGTATATAAATGGTGTATTGAGGTAAAATAGAATTGGTTATACGAATGGTAGAGGACGGCTGCCTGGAAAGATTCTTACATGATTGTATGTTTTTGTTTCCTCTGTCAGTGTTTCCTTTTCAAAAGACATACAGTAGGAGGAAAAGGTTAGAAGGGGTGACATACTGTATGGATGCAAATTGGACCAAAAATGTTTTGCTATAATATCTCTCACATTTCTTAGCGGTTTAGTGATCACCAAAACACAATAAATAAATAACAATTTCCACATTCCTAACATGAAACATGTAAGGAACATTCTCTTAAAAAGGAACATTAACTGGTGATTTTTATTCTACTTGTTTTTCACAACCTTCATTCTTCTTTTGCTCTTTACATGCTCCGATTGGAAAACCCCATGACTACATTTGTAACCTCTGTCTCATTCATCCTGACTGGGTTTTTCCAGAATCAGATGCAAGTTGCAATTGCAACTGGCATTACACTGCAAAAACTGCAAATCTGATCAAGCTTATGTATCGTTTCTTTATAATTTAATTAGTAGTTATTAGACTTTTGTTTTTGTCTAATTTTAATTTACAGTTCAATTATCTCAGTGAGCTTGTAACAAGTTATTGTGGGTGTTGGTTGAGAAACGGAGACCAGACAAGGAGAATAGTTCTGTGGTTTGTTCAATCCACACGGTTGCAGAGATGGCATACAACACTGGTTACTGAATAATGGGTAGTCAGGTATGTGAGCTGCACACAATCATATATATATATATATATATATATATATATATATATACTATGCTCTTAATGCGCGGCATAGATCCAGCTTACGACCCGTAGTGGGGAAGGCAAAAAATAGTAAGTATATTCCAAGTCCAAATTCCAAAACAACAACACAGTGATCTGTAACACTCCCCACACAATAATAATAACCCAACACAAATGTACAGTACAAACATACTGGCAATATAAGGAAGAGAACACAATAAGACATAGACAAGAGTCCTGACGTGACAGAGCTGGAGTATGCATAAGCTGCATTTATTATCTTCATTATTAGAGATGTTCATTCAACTGGAATATTTGTTTATAGAAGCCTAGGCTGTGGTTGCATTGAAGTCTTGTCATTTTATTGTATGTTTTTTATCTTTATTTTTCAAGAGGCCGCATATACACAGGTAGCCCATATCTGATTTGAAGACTGGATAGACTTGCACTTTAAAAAGAAAATGCAAGGCAGGACCATGTCAACAGAGTAGCTTAGTTGCTCCTCATATGAAGTGCTTTCCCCTCAAGTTATTTGCACCTAAAATAGGCTAGCATAGATGTATGCTTACTGTTTTGTTGGTCAATACAAATGCGTTCACAATAGCCCAGTCTTACGTTTCCAAACAAATGTATTTCCGTGAGACTGGGTTGTTGTGAACACATTTGTATTTATCTACAAAACAATAAGCACAACGTTTGCAATGCAAGCTATTTGCACCTGTAGTATGCTAGCATAGATAAAATCTGTGCTAGCCTACTAGAATATATAGAACACTATATAATATATATAATATATATAATAGATATAACAGCTGACTGACATGAAAAACAAACAAAATACTCACTTTATACTAAGGCGTCCGTTTGTCCCTGCGGTCTTTGGCTTTCGTTTTCAATTCACATTTGGGATCCTCAAATACCCTCTAGTGCTGGCCTGCAGCAACTTCTTAGAATATGTTCTCAATATGGACTAATGTTTGATATAAAATGTAATTCTATGAAGAGTGTGGTACTGATTGTCAGAACCAGGGAGGATATGAAGTGTGCCTATCCTTCTTTCTTATTAGCAGGTGAACCATTAGAGGTTGTGAAGAAAGTTAAATATCTGGGACATGTGATAAGAGATGACCTTTGTGATGATGATGATGTACGGCATCAGTGTGGAAAACTGTATGGGCAGGCGAACATGCTGGCACGTAAATTCCGCATGTGCACCCATGATGTAAAAATCTCACTATTCAAAACCTATTGCACTTCATTGTATACTGCCCACCTGTGGTGTAATTTCAGTCAGTCGAAAATGAAAAATCTTCAAGTGGCTTACAATGATGCACTCAGAATTGTGCTAAAAATTCCTAGCTGGAGTAGTGCCAGTGAAATGTTTGTGTCTAACAATGTGCCCACTTTTAACGCTGTTTTAAGAAGTCTTATGTATAGATTAATGTGCAGACTGACGGGGTCTAAGAATAGAATCATTGTGTCCATAGTTGATGTTTCTAAGAGTGATACAAGGTACACATCTTGTTTTCTAAGAGTGATACAAGGTACACATCTTGTTTTCTAAGAGTGATACCAGGTACACATCTTGCTTTTGGAAACATTGGACTCGAAGCCTGTATATGTTTTATTAATGATGCCCCATTGGCACCATTCTTAAATGTTTTGTATTGTTTTATATTTATTATATTTATTGTACTGTATATTGTGGTGTTTCTATGGACCTCGGTGTCTTGAATAAAGTTGATTGATTGAAATACGTTTCCAGGACACACCTGTGATCAAAGCTAGGGTGTTCTGTTACACATACCGGCGGTGCCGTTTCCTCAGCAGATTCAATGATTTCTTCCAGGAGAAAATGGCATCGCTGAAATTCATGAAAGCAATAGGACTCAGCGAGAGCACAGACACCACCAGTCTGCCCCAGCTCGTGTCTGCCCGTGCTCTTGCTCCTTAGCGTCAGTCAGGTCTCGCTCCTCTGCTGCAGTAGCTGCTAGGGCCGCCTCTTGTTCCTCCATCATCCACAACTGTTTCTTGCTGTATTGCGGCTCGTACAGGCAGCCACGAGCATCGGATTCACGCACCAGATCTTCAAAATCCCCTTCTGCCATATCATCTTCAAAACTAACCTCAGCCATCATGGTTTGCCTACTAATGTATTACTTAATTTTCTCCACAGAGCAATAGCCTGTTCGCTTAGCTTCAAGATGACTGACACTATTTTGAAATTTTGGAAGTGAGGTCCCACCCCCTATGGGTGGGTTGAAAACATTCGGAAGAAGCTCATACTACTGGCTATAGTCCATAGCCTCTGGGCAAAAAATCTTCAGATGACGCAAAATGACGATTTTTGCGTCATCGGAAGATTTTTGTCCAGACAAAAGATAGAGAGGTTTCCTGTCTCATGTGGACATGAGGGAGGGGTAGGGTTAGTTCGGAAATACTAACAGGTTTTTACTGATACAAAGCTTAATGCTAATTGGTGAAGTATCCCTTTAAGATTTAGCCTCTGAGTTGACGGGGTGACTGACGTGCAATAGGAGACTTTGCATCATTCTTTCTTTTAGTTCTCATAAACGTTACCTTTGAGGAAGTTGCATGTGAGGAACTGCCTAATGCTCTGTTGTTTTTGCCTAATAGCTAGCAAAACAGCTCACTTTCTTACAGCAGTCCTTATATGCAGCACATTTATTGGCAGGGATAGAAACCGGTCATCTCGTCCAGATTTATTTCAAATAAATGAACACAGTGAATATGGCACAAGATGAATGAAAGAAAATGCATAGTTATTTTCTGTTTTTATTTTTCTACATCCTCTTTGAAAGACAACTACAACGACATAAATTGAGATAAGGTCTTGGAAACACTTCATGTGCCTCTGGGAATGTGTCACGGTGTCCGATGTAGTGGAAAGAGAGACAGGCGCAAAGGATATGCAATGATAATACAGCGGTATTTATTGAACGGACTCAGAAAACAAAACTGCTTTGTGGGGCTAAACATGAAATAACTACAGACCATGAAACTTAGACCACGTAACAGGGAACACCATGACAGAATGAACGACCATATCAAGGGACAGCGAATGTGCAACCAAGGACCTGAGGAGGGTTTTCCTTTCTCTCTTGAGGGGCTGCATTTCGGTAGGTACCTCGACAGTATCAACCACCAGATTTGCAACCAGGCCCGGGCTATGGGCTACTCCATGGAGGATGCTTCGTATGACTCCGATGGGGAAGCCAGGTTCCGATGTGACCTACTGTTCGAGGAGGTGGACTACGCCACGGAGGGGGAAGATGAGTTCTTCCTAAGGGATGAAGAGGAGTGTATTTTCTGGGGGGAGGTGGACGAGGAGGTCCTTTCCGAGGAGGAAGAAGAGGTGAACTGGAATTTCCGTAACCAAAGGGTCCAGGGTGAATGCCCACATGGTAGGGCTCCCAGTCTAAAGGTTTGGATTGCCCAGTCTCCTACCTTTCATTCAGGTCCTCTCAACTATCCACGACCCCAGCACAGCTTCTCTCCTCCTTTCACTAGTTCCCCTAGCTTCCAAGATAGCTCCTCTATCGACCCTCAGGATCCCTCTAGTAGCTTCCCTCCTGTCTCTCCTAGCTCTCGTATACAGGGTGGTAGTCCACCAGATAGGGCTCCCCGTTCGAGGGTTAGCACACCCACTAGCTCCCAGGCTAGTGTATCTTCTAGCTCCCAGGCTAGCGCTTTTCCTAGCTCCCAGGCTAGCTATTTCTCTAGCTCCCAGGCTAGTTCTTTCCCTAGCTCTCAGGTCCAGGGCATAGGGCCCCCGTCTGAGTGCTAGCCCCTGTGGCATACAGGCTAGCATGTCTCCTAGCTTTCAGGCTAGCAATTCTCCTAGCTCTCAGGCTAGCATGTCTCCTAGCGTTCAAGCTAGCTACCCTAGCTCCCCCTGCCCCTAGGGCTTCTGTCCAGGCCAATAGGGCTCCAGTCAAGGCCCATAATTCTCAGGTCCAGGGTGTTAGCCCGCTTGTTAGAGCTCCCCGTCTGAGTAGTAGGGTCCCCCAGTTTCCCGTTAGACCCCTCATTTCACATATCCAAAATCCAATACCCAGAGTAGGCCTCACAAGGGGCCTCCCCGATCCTCACAAGATGGCAGCCGACCCCCACAAGAGGGCTGCCTCGCCTCTGCCTGCTACATGGCAGGCTCAGCCACAGCCTCCAGCAGCAGCCTGCTCTCCGCTGCCACAGTCTGTAGCAGCCTGCTCTTAGCCACAGTCGTCAGCGGGCTGCTCACTGCCGCCACAGTCTTTAGCAGCCTGCTCACCACCGCCACAGTCTTCAGCGGCCTGCTCACCGTTGCCACAGTCTTCAGCGGCCTGCTTACCACCGCCACAGTCTTCAGCGGCCTGCTCTCCACTGCTGCAGCCTCCAGCAGCCTGTCCATCACCACCGCCAGCCCACCAGGTCAAGGCCTCAGCTCCGCCTACATCTGAGCCCCCCATGGCCATGAACCTGGAGGGCCTGATCCTGGCCCCGCTGCCTGAATTTGAAGATGACTCAGCCATACGGGAATCCAGACACCCTGCCGCCAGGGTTCAGAGACTCCCTGCTTGTAACAGGGCTCCCAGACACCCTGCCGCCAGGGCTCCCAGACACGCTGCCGCTAGGGCTCCCAGACACCCTGCCGGTGCCAGGACCCTCTGTTTTGCCAGTCCCCGGGCTCGTGAAACTGCCTTTCCCCGGGCATACTGTCCCTCCCGACCCCAGGCACTCTGTCCCTCCTGACCCCGGGCCCTCTATCATTCCTCACCCCGGGCCCTCTGTCCCTCCTGACCCCGGGCCCTCTGTCATTCCTCACCCCGGGCCCTCTGTCCCTCCTGACCCCGGGCCCTCTGTCATTCCTCACCCCGGGCCCTCTGTCCCTCCTGACCCCGGGCCCTCTGTCCCTCCTGACCCCGGGCCCTCTGTCCCTCCTGACCCCTGGCCCTCTGTCCCTCCTGACCCCAGGCCCTCTGTGTTGCCCACCCCGGTGTGGTGGGCTAAGGGAGGGGGCTCTGTAACATCTGGCCCAGTGAGGGCAGGAATATGAACTCCTTCCAGTGTTTTAGTTGTTTTCATTGTTTCCTGTGACGTTGTATTCTTGCATTTGCGCTGCCTGTTGTTGCATTTTCCAGCCTGGACTTCAGTTTCTATGGCATTAAATCTCCTATACCTGCATCTGTTTCCTTGCCTACATTTATACGTGACAGAATGGCAACATATGTCTAAAATCTTGGAATGATGGGGTGAACAGTTTATGAGCTTTTGTGTTATGTGTAAAAATATATTTCCACAAGATACGCAACGTGATGACTTTTTCATCCGGGTCATGAGACAGACTAGCTATCTCAGAATTCAAATATCTCTGGCATGCAAAGGTTTTTCTGGATGAGCTTGGTCATTTAAAACATCTTTGGGGGCACAGATAGCTCAGTGGTTAGGGTGTCAGACTTTAGTGAGTAGGTTTCCAGTTTGATTACCGACTGAGCCAAATGTTGTTGTGTCCTTGGGTATGACACTTCACCCTAATTGCTCCCAGGTTGTTGCTGTAAATAATAAATTGTTCTTAGTCAACTTACCTGGTTAAATAAAGGTAAAATTAAAAATATATACATATGTATATATATTAGACACGGTTCACATGCAACCGTCGTTCAGAATTCCGGAACCTGCGATGCAAACACCAAAGGCTTTGATTTTTTCCGGATACATTCAATAATGTTGCGGCCCTGAAATTGTTTTTTTTACATAACAAGATGGATTTTACCTGGGAAAACTATGCTCTGTCATTTCTGGGACTGTTTGATGACCAAAAATAAAGATTTTTGACTCTAAGTACTATATTGTTTTGTAACTTGTGTTATTTTCTCAATGTGGTTTGCTATATATTGCTAAGTAACAGCTAGTAGGCTGCTTTGTTTGATGGCATGCTCTTAACACTTTCTCTCATAACGTTTAGAATTTTATAGGTATTGTAAAACCGAGACATTTGTGTCTAAGCCTTCTGTATATATATGACATGTATATATATCCAAAATATTGGACTTGTGAACTGTGATTCTAGTCCAGTTTCTTTGGGGGGGGGATATCCCGCGGGCGGAATACTGATCCTTAAGAGGTTAAGAGGTCTATAGGCCTGGCAATGTTTCCGCTATGTACATTTCCGCTGCAAAGTTTTTTTTTCCGCTGCGGAAATCTTTCTGCGACACCAGAGCCCTGGTGACATCAACACTGGCAACACACATCCCAGGAGAGACGAAAGAGAAAGACAGCAATAACGGTAGATTTAAGATTTATTGTTACTTGCAGGTAGAGGACTGCATTGGGATTGGGATCCACGGGACCCAACACAAATCTTGTGGGGGCGCGCGGTTTTAACTTTGCTGTGGGCGGGAGTGGGCGGTCAAAAAATGTACCGCCGGTCCCGGTATTTTGCTAGCTAACTACAAGGATTAGGTCGTCAAATGAACATAATTGGACTATAGGCTATATGCCTTTGATTACATCACAGCAGATAGCATATATGGATTGAGGATTACCATAAAGACGTCTATACCATTCCCTAGTTATTTGTTGTGTTGTGCTTTACATCAATGGATCTCTACCGGTACAGATCCACTTGTCCGTGCTACACTTCTGTCACGTTCGCACCTCGCTCTATTCCTATGGGTGACGTCACCTGACTTCAACGAGGCAGCACTGCATTTGAGAAAATGTTGCGCGACAGAAAAGATGAAAATTCTGAGATTTATGCAAATTAATCCGTTTAACGCGAAGCGACTATCCAATAGAAGTAGAGCACAGAGGAGACGGGGGAAGGCTCGCGGTCAATCAATGGAGAAACTGATGGTGGCTGTAGCCCGCAGCTGTATTTGAGGAACACCCATCAACTTATGAATGGAGGGTAGCCTTGCTACAACACCCGACATCTGTGTCGGACAAGTGGATCTGTACCGTACCTTTTGGACTCGCGACCCACCAGACTCATCACAAGTGCACGCGACCCCCATAAGCGACATGAATGCAACAATGTTACCAGAAAATTAAGCTTACCTGTATTATGTTTCTATGAAAGAAGGTGTTACAAGACACTTAAACTCCTTGCAAGAGTTCCTCTTTGTCTTATTTTAAATTCTATAATGGTAGAAGTATTCCAAAATTATTCCAATAAAACGATCTCTTAACTTTGACTTTGACTTTGTTGATCAGCTGTTCGCTGCGACAACAACAAAGGGACACGCGACACACACCCTCATCCAGTATGACTCCATTCCTCAATCTGCTTAGTATACTACAGTTATAACTTTTTACTGGCAATTAAGTTTCAGTTCTGTAGAGCCGGCAACTTTGACAGACAGGACAAGCCACCAATCAGGGGGATGTCTGGATTAGCACTGTTTTCTAACAGAGTTTTATTAAAATTATTTGAGGTAGGCTATCTACATTATATAGACAGTTGTTTTTTCATCTAGAATTAAAGTTTACATGTTGATGTATAGCTAGATTTCTGAAAAACAATCAATTTCCACGCGGAATGAATAGCTAGTTAGTGTATTCTGAACGTATAGCCCTAACATTTGTGTAAATTCTTCACTACACGCTGTGACTGAACGTTTGCGGGACCGGGCGGGAGTGGATACACTCGTTGCGGGCGGGAAGTGAACACACATTAAATAGAGCCCATTGAATCATATCGCCAAACTTTACTTAAATAAAATTCCACCACTGTTTATATAAACTAGCCTATGTATTAAAATATTTTCAGATGAGTTTGTTAATATATATTTCAAGGAACATATTTTATCGGGGGGTGGCCGGGTTGTTTGTTTGGTCGTTGTTACTGATTGATCTGTATCAGTCAACAAACTCCTACAGTCGTCAGGATTTGATAAACATTGGAGTTGCTCATACCAGGGCAATAATGTCATCTTTCCATCGGACTCACAACATCCCAGACTCAATTACTAGAGAGCCGGGCTCCCCATGGGTTGTTATCCCGAGAAAGCGACGCAGACGCCGGCGTGAGAGAAAACAAAAGCAGGGTTGCAGAGCGGGACTCAGTGCCAGACTACGGAAGGACCCACACAGACCACCGATCCCCAGCCTCTTCCTCTCCAATGCCAGGTCCGTTGTCCACAAGATCGGCGATCTGGAGCTATTTTTAGCCACAAATAACGCAATACGTAACTGCAACGCAATGGTAATCACCGAAAGTTGGCTTAACTCTTCGATCCCTGATAATGCTGTCGAGCTGATTGACAGGACGCTACACAGACAGGATAGATCCATAGACACCGGTAAGAAAAGAGGAGGGGGGCTGTGTGTATATGTGAATGACAACTGGTGTAAGCAGAGTCGCGTTATAGATAGTTACTGTTCCCGAGATCTGGAGTTTCTGTCAGTGCTATGTAGACCTTTCTATCTACCGAGAGAGTTAACTGTAGTAATTGTGACAGCCGTCTATATTCCACCAAACGCTAATGTTAGCTCGTCTTTGGCTCACCTTTACCAAACCATCAGTAAACAGCAGAAATCCCACCCGGATGGATTTCATGTGATTGCGGGAGATTTTAATCAGGCATGCTTAAAGTCAGTGCTACCCA
>JACXGM010005353.1:6918-35431 GCA_016801145.1 Umbra pygmaea | reverse complement strand
ATTTCATCTGCTAATCACTGTTACACCATTTCCTCTGCTAATCACTGTTACACCATCTCATCTGCTAAGCACTGTTATGACTTTTCTCCCTCAAAAGATGTAAATACATAGGGAAATGGGTTGTGTTGGGTGAGCTCTTAAGTGATAAAAAGAGCTGCGTCCCCATGGCAGATCGCTTGTGTCCCCAGGAGCATGACTTGACCTTGGGCTGATGATGGCCTGCCATCACTGAGGGAGCTGCTGTGGAACACTGCTTACTGTTGGTCCTGAGCTCATCTATTACAGGATGCCACAAATGCTACCCTGTGGCCTATGTAGTACACTGCCTTCTTATAGGAGCCCTATAGTACACTACATTAAAGGCATTCTAATGGTTACAGAGTACAGTGAATAGACTGAGTCTCACCTAAGCACAATATCATGAGACCCATGTATGTAGTATATTCTGAATTTGTAAAACGTAACGATACCCACGTACAGTGGGGAGAACAAGTATTTGATACACTACCGATTTTGCAGGTATTCCTACATACAAAGGATGTAGAGGTCTGTAATATCCATTATAGGTACACTTCAACTGTGATAGATGGAATCCAAAACAAAAATCCAGAAAATCCCATTGTTGTTGGAACAAGATCTCTAGATACATGTCCCCATCTATCCTCCCCTCAATACGGTGCAGTTGTCCTGTCTCCTTTGCAGAAAAGCATCTCAAAAGAATGATGTTTCCACCTCCATGCTTCACGGTTGGGATGGTGTTCTTGGGGTTGTACTCATCCTTCTTCTTCCTCCAAACATGGTGTGGAGTTTAGACCATAAACCTCTACTTTTTGTCTCGTCAGACCACCTGACCTTCTCCCATACCTCCTCTGGATCATCCAGATGGTCATTGGCAAACTTCGGATGGGCCTGGACATGCGCTGGCTTGAGCAGGTGGACCTTGCATGAACTGCAGGATTTAAATCCATGATGGTGTAGTGTGTTAATGGTTTTCATTGAGACTGTGGTCCCAGCTCTCTTCAGGTCATTGACCAGGTCCTGCCGTGTAGTTCTGGGCTGATCCCTCACCTTCCTCCTGATCAATTGTTGCCTTATGAGGTGAGATCTTGCATGGAGCCCCAGACCGAGGGAGATTGACTGTCATCTTGAACTTCTTTTATTTTCTAATAATTGCACCAACAGTTGTTGGTCTCACCAATCTGCTTGCCTATTGTCCTGTAGCCCATCCTAGCCTTGTGCAGGTCTACAATTTTATCCCTGATGTCCTTACACAGCTCTCTGGTCTTGGCCATTATGGAGAGGTTGGAGTCTGTTTGAGTGTGTGGACAGGTGTCTTTTATACATGTTATGAGTTTAAACAGGTGAAGTTAATACAGGTAATGAGTGGAGAACAGGAGGGCTACTTAAAGAGAAACTAACAGGTCTGTGAGAGCTGGAATTCTTACTGCTTGGTAGGAGATCAAATTCATGCAATAAAATGCTAATGAATTATTTAAAAATCATACAATGTGATATTCTGGATTTTGGTTTTAGATTCCGTCTCTTACAGTTGAAGTGTACCTATGATGGAAATTACAGACCTCTACATGCTTTGTAAGTAGGAAAACCTGCAAAATCGTCAGTGTATCAAATTCTTGTTCTTCCCGCCATATGTATAACATAATGATACCTAAATATGCACAATAAAATGAGACCCACATATGCACAATTTAATGATATCCATGTATGCACAATGTAATAATACCCACATATTTAACTCCCTGAAAACAATCCCTAATAACTGCACAAATACACAAAACAGGTGTTGTCTAAAGCACACCTGAAGCAACTAATAAAGGGCTGGAACACATGAAATACCAGAACTGGCAAGGGCTTTGCAGAGTGTCACGTTTGACTGCATGTGAGAAGCATGGCTTAGTCAAAAGAATGGTCCAAAAAGTTAAGAGAAGAAATCGCACTTCACAAACAATGAAGACACTAAATGTTCCCAGAGACACCATTCGAAGCATAGTTTGCAAGTTCAAAGTTAAGGGAACAGTGGTTACACTACCTGGACAATAGCAAAAAGAAGCTATCAACAGCTGCAACCAGATTTCTGAGATGGCAGGTTGTGAAAAACACTTGAGTGACTGCAAAAGATCTGCAACAAGACTTGGTGCAAACAGCTGAAAGTCTGTATATTTTGACAATAACCTGATTTTCAACGGGGGTTGAATAATTTTCATTGGAACTCTATGTACAGCATAATGGTACCCATGTATGCACAATGTAATGATACACACATTTCCATAATGTAGTGAAACCCACACGTACGTACAGCATAATGATAGCCATGTATGTACAATGTAATGATACCCACGTATGCATTATGTAATGATACACACCTATGCACAATTTAATGATACCCACATATGCACAATGTAATGCTACCCGCATATGCACAATGTAAAGATACCCACTTATGCACAATGTAATGATACCCACGTATGCACAATGTAATGACACCCAAGTATGCACAATGTAAAGATACCCACGTATGCACAATATAATGACACCCACGTATGCACAATGTAATGATACCCATGTATGCATAATGTAATGATACCCACGTATGCACAATGTAATGATACCCACATATGCACAATGTAATGATACCCACATATGCGGAATGTAATGATACCCATGTATGCACAGACGGACTGCGTGCACAATCAACCTCTATCTTCTTCCTTCTCACCATCTATCTCTCTGATCTCCTTCCTCTATTATTCTTAATCATCAGCGGACTCGCTCTCTCACGCTCTCTCTCCTCACTATAATGCTTGTCTGTCTTGTCTGTCTTTCTTACATTAGCAAGTTCTATTGCTCTGTGGGTAGTCTGTGACGTGCCCCCTACCCACTGACACTTTAAAAAAATGGCCCGGTATTAAAAACAAATATTCAATCATCACTCATGTTGCGTTTGATAATGGGCAGGCGAGCCGTCTTCGTCAACATGATTAGTTACAGTGGTTTGTGCAAAGCACCGGGAGCTCCACTGAGCACTGCGCTCGCATCCTGTGAGGAGGAGCAGAGTACAGTAGCAGCGCACGGAGCGGCAATCGCTCAGTCATGCAGAACCGAGGGCATTTGCATCGAGTTAGCATTGAGATGGGAGGCGGAGCCGGACAGTAAATGAGCTGGATAATAACGTCTGACAATCAATATTTCTGTTTGTACTTCAGAGAGAACAAACATGAAATGGCCCTCTGTCATGATTTGTGGCATCTCTTGCTGGTCACGTTGGAGGAGACCACTTAGATATATTTGACATAAACAATGACTGCTGAAGAATGTAACTTATACATGCCTCTTGACCTTAGTAGAGTTACCTGGGGAGGTATCTTCACCACAACATAATGTTAAGATTATACATTGGGCTGAATAAATATTTATAATATCAGTAATTTGACAGATGCTCTAATAGATGGCATGGTTGACAGCAAGAAGGTTCTGGGTTCAAACCCCGGTCGTCCCGGGCCTCTCTGTGTGGAGTTTGCATGTTCTCCCTGTGTCTGCGAGGGTTTCCTCCAGGTGCTCCGGTTTCCCCCCACCATTAAAAAAATAAAATTAAAATGGAGGTTAGGTTCTCCAGGTAGTGCCCCTGATGAAAGCACTGTCTGCGATCTGGAGTTGGTCCCCGGGCTCTGTAAATGGCTGCCCACTGCTCCCTTGAGGGACGGTTTAAATGCAGAGAATGAATTTCGCTACATGTATGTGTATGTGACAATAAAGTACCTTTTTAGAACATAGAGGATAGATCCACTGCATTGTGTTGAGTGTACAACACTTTAAAGACTGAATACAAATATGAACTACTGTACTGCAAAATCTTAAACATTACAGAGTGACTGACCCTATCAAACATGGTGGGACTGCATCATAGCTTGACATCAGCAAGATTGGGAGGTTTTTCATATTAAACAAATGGGATAGAGCTAAGACCAGGGAAAATCCATTTCTGCAGGATAATAATCCACAACATAAGGCCAAGTCTACACTGGACTTGCTTTCCAAGAACACATTGAATGGTCGGGGTTGTCCTGTTGAAGAATTCACCAAATTGTAAAATCTATGGGAAGACATGGAGATATATGTGTAGCCATGATGCAAATCACATTTACAGAGCCTGAATTGTTTTAGTGTATTAAGAATAAGACACATTCAGTCCGTGTTTCCAATGAGTTCAACGTTTGCAATCAAGTAAGTATATAAATACTTTTACTGTATATCTAATCAGGGTAAGTACTGTTAGTATTCACATACTTTTTCAAATTATAATATTTCAAATGATAGAGTATTGGGTGTCAATTTTTGACAGTAAAAAGTAATATTTCACAGCATCAAATGGGTTTATAATATTTATAGAAAATTTAATAGAAATTTAATTGCAGCCAGGAACTTTACTGTGCCTTCACCTACAAACACACACAGTTCTGTTTTTCACTGAGGCTAGATCGCTGCATATGGTGTTATTAACTCTATTTTCTCCCTGCTTTGAAACTTTACATTGATGTGTGTGTGTGTGTGCGTGTACATTTTGTTTGTCCCTGTGTTGACTGTTAACGCATGTTATCTTCAATGACAGTGCCTCCACTGTGTGATTGGGGAAACAGGTTGAAGCTGTTCGCTTGGTTGGCTGAGTCTGGGTGCGTCTGGACAGTGTTGTGGCCCAGTGAAGGAGCTGTCATGTCTGGGTTCACTCTCGGTACCAAGGGGCTACTCCCCGAACACAGCCTAATGTAGTGCAGACTCACAGGCCAGGCACAAACCACTGGCCCCCCTTCAATCAATGCCGGGATGAGCTCTGGTGCTCATTGTTGAAAACGGTTGAAAAAAAGACTGTGCTTATTGCGTCTATTTATTTTTCGAATTCTTGAAATGTATTTTGTGATAGTGGCACTCATCATTTAAATTATAAACATGTTTGAATTGAGTAAATTGTTAATTATTCTAGATGATGTTTAGGCCTGCCCACTTTAGGTCTCCGAGATCAGTAGTATTTTATGTGATGTGGGGACCATTAAATGTTTTTGGTATCATTAAATATCTGCAGGTAGCCTTGCAGGATTATTAAAATATATCGCTTTTATAACAATGTAATGTTTTCATTTATCACATTTAAAACCTCAATGAAGCTCTGCAACATTCCAGCAGTGAGGACTGGCCATCTCCATCTAAAGTCTTTTTAATTTACAGTATCTGCAGATATTTAACAAGCTGACCTACCAGTATCAAATTCAAGTAAACATTACTGGTCTGATTCATTACGCTACCCTTTATTCACACTCTTTAGCATCACAATGTGTAGTAAGTCTAGACGTGGGCTTTATATCGCACGGATAATACATTTATAAATTTGCGGTGGTTTAATACATTTCAAACGGATATTGAAGACTCTTGTTTGTAAGTCAGTTCAACAATTTATATCAATAGTCAACACTTGTTCAGTCAATAATTTAGGCAGTGTAAATGCTAAACTGGCTTTGCCTGGCTAATCAAATTAATTGGTGCCCTCTTACAATAGGCTACATATGTCAACGGCTCTTCCCACCCAGTTGCGCATAAAATGTAACTAAAACTCAGTTCCAACCAACAAGCATGCATTATGGTCTCATAAAGTCGAACACACCCTGTGGGTGTGAGTGTAACAGGGTGGTGTGGGTCCGACGCTGACGAAGCTACAGATCACAGCCTCGTGTGTGAGAGGAGGTTTTGACTCACCTCTGTTGGCAATCTCATCCATTAGGCTGAGGGTGTGGGATGGGTGAAGGGTATTGGAGAGCAGGCTGGCCTGGATAGAGCCGCTCTGGGTCCCCTCCTCGTCCGGTGAAGACCTTTGTGGGTCCTGGGGGGATGGTGTAGATAAGCCGGCCAGCCGGGAACTGGTCACTGAGCTGGAGGGTCTTGAACTACCACAGTTCTGTAAGACCACATGGAGAAAGGTACACAGTTATATAAGCATAATGAATGATAAGCACTTAATGAATTAACTTAAAAACTGAAAAAGAAATACAGAAGAAATCAAGTATATAATAAACTCCTTTCTAAATTGTACACCCCAAAAAATATTACAATCAATACAAACTTTTATTTATATAGCACAAATGTAACAATAAAGTACAAACGAAAATAGAAACTAAATTTTTCTTTATAGAAAGGGATATAAAAAGTGTTAACCAATATTACAACTGTGATTATAAGACCAACACAGCAAAATAAATTAAATGTACACTAGCATTCAATATTTTGTGGTCACACAGGAATCTTCATGTTTTTTAATTGAAACTGATACCTTCATTCACCTATGTGACATTACATTAATAAGAAATTATTATCAAAAGACCATATTAGATTAGCTAAAAGATTTCAAGATTAAGACATTGTAATAATGGCTACTAAAAAAGTGTCTGTGTAATTGTATTTGAATAACTAAATATCATCATATATTTCCAACAATGACGGATTTTGGCAACATTGGTAATGTCTTGGATTTATTTTTTCATGCCACCTTGGTGAACTATTCATTTAAATAAAAAACATGCCCACTTTTGGGTGACTCCAAAATCTTTGAATGCTAGTTTATATTGTATATATTAAAAGACATAAAATATATTTCATGTCATATTCACATTTGATTTACGGTGCCTTAAAATATGGTTATGAAATCATGTCATCCCATAGTTTAGTTAAAAACTACAAAAAATACCCAAAAATGTTTTTACGACTAGGAAAATTTAAAAACTAGAATAATGGATCCAAGGGTTGAAAATACCAACTTACTACAACATATAGACTACATTTGCATAGCAAAATCAACTCTTCACAAAGTCTAACTCGAAAGCAATGCATATATTAGACAAAATAATAATGTTTATTTTCAGAAATTGGTTACATTGTCCTGTTATGGTTCCTGTGATCAATAAAACCAATAAGAAAAATCTACTTAAAATTCGCCTCACCTGGACAAATAAATGGAGAGTTAACATAGTGCATCTTTAAATATGTAATAGTTAAACAAAAATAACTTAAATTGACTATCCTGCTTTGGTAAATGGTAAATGGACTGCATTTATATAACACATTTTTCTGACCAACAATGGCCACCAAAGCGCTTTAAACTGCTTCACATTCACCCATTCATTCACACATTCATACACCAACGGCAGTGTCAGCCATGCAAGGCGCCATCCAGCTCGTCAGGAGCAGCTGGGGTTAGGTGTCTTGCTCATGGACACCTCAACACTTGGTAAGGAGGACCCGGGGATTGAAACAGGCCTCTGTTCCCATTATGTAGTATACGTACTGCTGCAGGTTTGCTCCATTTCGTCCCACTGCTCTTACAGCAAAACTCTTTCTTTTACCACGTTTTATATCAAATAAAGCAATCAAATGCCACAAATAATATTACTTAACTATAAACAGTGAAACTAAAATGTTTGATAGATGCCTTCATCAGTAATGTCCTTGCTAAAACCCATTTTCCCCCCGATACTGTTAGTCCTCTATCCTTCTCTGTGATTGACACCAGTGTTGGTGAAAGCCCTCCAAGCCTTTAACAGAATGTCAGACAGAACATCTCCCAGAGAGAAAAAAATAAAAAATAAAGATGAACCCCATTTCTTTGCACAGCTATTATAGTTAAGATAACTGCTTAGCATCACAAAACACCTGAACAAACATCTTCAAATGTGCTTCTGCTGCTACACCAACCTGACTTCACGCACAGTACATCTACAGGAAACAATGAAACACAAACACACCTGTACAGATGGGTGCATGTCTCATGCGCACACACCTGCATGTGTCCACACACTCATACCAACACAAACACTGCAACATGCAACACACACACGCATTGACATACACACACACACACATTTGGGCCCTGCTTCCTATATCTTGTCAAAACTTGAATTAAGATGAAAAAACTAATCCGCTTTCAATTTATAACTATATTTCAGTGCTGTCACAGCCACGGAACTCCAAGTATTGAGAAGGGGATCGTTTTTTATTTGGGCGGTGCAACTGACAGCTTTATTTCACAAAGCAATCTGGCAGTGTGTGTACAAGTGAGGGGTCGTGGGGGTCACCAGCACTTGGTGTCAAGCGAACAGGCAACATTGGTCAGGGCTGGGTCGTTGGGAGGGGGAGGGGGAGGACTCAAAACCTGATAGGTCTGCTTAAAACATCTCATTGCCAGCTGAGCAGCTTCAAGGAGCCGTCACTGGGATAATTAAATTAACGAAGAGAAGCTCTAGTTACCGTGTAGTTTTAACCTGTTCTGATTTATATAGAGAGCTATATTACTAAAAACGAGATGAATAAAAATCTGATTATGCTGGTTCGTATATCAATATGTTTGCATGTCAATATTATTCTGATAATGGGACGGGCTAATATCTGTGTTGAAAACAAAGCGTAGATGGGTCTGCTTCATTCTCACACCCGCTTATAGGACCCACTATCATTTTTCATCTACGTAATGAAATGTACATAAAAAAAGCGTTTTGATATAAACCTTTTTCGTCTGTGTCATTTATCTTCTGGAGCGCCATTATGCAGTAACGGTATGCTACTAAGAACCTGATTCATCCCTTCAGAATGGGGAGAGAGTAGTGGAGCCTGTGTTTTACAACTGGGGAGATGTAGGGCATGTTCGGTCACCTAGAGCCAAATGTCTCCCATCTCCAGACAGACAGTTAGATACTGTATTTCAGCGGGATTTATGGTGCAAAAATAGCATTAGCTAAAAAACATGCGCTGCAAACTGGATGGTGGACTTTGAGATTGGAAAGCCACCAGAGAACGCACTACACGGACCCCCCGGTTCTTACAGGGCGTATGGTATATATGTGGTATATATGTGGTATATATGTGGTGTATGTGCCCTCCCCAGGTTGACTAGTCAACATTTTTACAGTGTACCTGTCACGGGGTCAAAGAGGAAGAAGAGACGATATTCTAAAATCAATCTGCCTTTAGAAATGGTGTCATTCCTTTCTGAATGTCCTGCTGGCTGGAGTGTGTGTGTGGGGGGGGGGGGGGGCATAAAGCATGACAACCTGGGGGAAGTTAATGTGATCACTCATAAGGGACGAGTTTCAGACTGGGAGATGGGGGTGGTGTGTGAAGGGATGCTTGGCTTGGGTCAGGGGGGAGTGTTGTGGGAGCTATTAACTACTTTTAAAGTGCTCTGCCCCAGCTAAATGCTGTTGGGAGCAGGAGAGGACAGTATAAATATTGGCCTGACACTTTAATGTCAGGGGATAGCTCGTCTAGGATTGGAAACTTGTAACCCCAGCATTGGAGTGACATTGGTGGGAATGAAGGTTCTGGGTCGGCGCGCGGCTGAGGTGATATTACAGATGGACGTGTTTCATGTATAAGGGCAGGTGATACTAGGGGACTAGTATTACATGGGTCAGTTTGTCTGAGCTGCAGAACTATCCAACACAAGGACAGATTGTCTAAGCGAACAGAAACCCAGCCATATATATTTAACCTGTGAATCCATGAAACGCCACAAAACATTACAAAACAGAAATGTCGCGGTCATTGGACCTGTTAATTCTCAATAGAAAAATTGCACTGCTAGTTAGCATGCCTGGTAATAATGTACAGTATGCTATTTTCAAATATAATTTTAAAAAAAATATCAATAATGTTCACGCCTCTCATAGAAAATATACCATGTTGGTAACACTTTCTATGAAGTACAGTTTATAATGCTTTATAATACTATCCATAAGGCATTATAACACTAACTATAAGTATTTATAATGATGTACAAGTTGTTATAAATACACATATAAAGCTATATGTTGCTTTATAGATCATTATCTATAATGACTTATAAGGCTTTGCTTTTGAGGAATGCATAATGTCTTATAACCACATTGATTTATAAACACAGATGAGTTTACCACTGGTTCAGTTTCTATGTGAGTCCACACTGACAGTATTAATTGAACACTGGACAATTTGTTTTGTAGCAAAGAATGGGAAGAAACTACTAGAGTATGCTCTATATATATTGGTTTTGAGGTTTTTGCAGTGTATGTTCACAACATTGAAGTTATATAACCTTGTAGTGTATGTACAACAATTTTACAATTTTGAATTGAAAATACATTTACTCTGGTGTGTTTTGGTTTTACAGGGGAAAATGATCAAACTTTACTGAACACCTACAAATACCAATTATACATTTCTGTATTAATCTATTATATCCAATTTAAGCCTGAGCATATTCATCAATAAGGTCAAATAATCAACTGTATCACTTTACTTAACACATTATAGTGATTCATAAAGCATTATAATATATTATATGCTTACATTATGGTATATTATAAGCAACAAACATACACACAGTACATGTTAATAAAACATAATAATACAAAAAATCATGTAGTGTTATAATAATACATTTTTTTTATATTATGTATTATAATGATCTCATCTATGTTTATATATCAGTGTGGTTATAAGACATTATGCATTTCTCAAAAGTAGAGCCTTATAAGTCATTATAGATAATGATCTATAAAGCAACATAGAGATTTATATGTGTATTTATAACAACTTATACATCATTATAAATACTTGTAGTTCTTGTTATAATGCATTATACACTGCATTATAAAGCATTATAAAATATACTTCATAGAAAGTGTTACCAATATGTTTTGTCATATAAAAATCTTTCTGAGAGCAAAAAAACTGTTCTAAACTGTGGGATGAAAGCCTGTTGTTATTCTACTCGATGAATCCTATATTTGCCGTTCATTGATGGGGAACCAACCAGATGAGGTACTCAGGACTAGACTCGCTGTTCAGCGGATTCTTTTCACTGCAAGCACGTAAGATGAACTCTGAGCAGTGCGTCTGTACACGGGTCCTGCACACATACTGTCTACATACACATGCTTGGTAAAGAAGAATGCTAGGTTACATACTGAAAAATTGTGTGCTTTTCTTCTTTCCTTGATCCTGTTGACTGTGCTACGAACCTGCAGCCGAGAGAGATAGAGGGGGAGAGAGAGAGAGAGAGAGAGAGAGAGAGAGAGAGAGAGAGAGAGAGAGAGAGAGAGAGAGAGAGAGAGAGAGAGAGAGAGAGAGAGAGAGAGAGAGAGAGAGAGAGAGAGAGAGAGAGAGAGAGAGAGACAGAGACAGAGACAGAGACAGAGACAGAGAGACAGAGAGAGTGGGAGAGAGAGCGGGAGAGAGAGAGAGAGAGAGAAATAAGTGAATTTGACACAGGACATACAGTGCTTTGACAGTACAACGCTGTAACCACAGTGGTTTAACACAAAAAGCCTTCAGAGTCATCTGCATGCATCTGGTTGCAACCAAAGCGTGAAATTAAATGTAAATAACTTAAGCACACACACACAGACCACAGGACATTGGTTTAGGCTCATTATGAGGAGATAAATAGAAAGAGAATAAAAAAGAAAGTAGGAGAGTGTGAAACAATGTTCCAGGGTGATGGGGGTAATGGGACCTGAACATAACATACACAGTCAGCGAGCTAAAGAAACTCAGCTATCATCTGTCACATGGCCCCGGTACCCGGCTAGAGGAGCTACTGGTGGATACAGGGAACATCTTAGCAGAACACATTACATTTGCAGTGAACAGATTCCAATAACGCTCCTATGTTGCACACATGAACCCAGCATGTCTCTGAAAAAATAAGACAGCTCTTTTTTTGGGAGTAAAATGTTTGGGGCAGGGTCTTTTTCAGTATCAACAGTAAGAAACACACAACTAAGTCATTGGTTTTCCTTAAAGAACCCCCCCATGTTTTCTCCCCTGACAATTTGTCATGTCCAATTCCCCTTTGACCTCCACAGGAAGTATAGGATGGTCGAAAATCATTGTATGGTTGCAAAAAATCTGTGCTTTATGTATTGTCGGAATGTTGCGAAAAGCCCCGGGAGTTTAGGTATTATTTCAGACTGTGTGGTAAAACGGATGCCCATGTCTTAATTGATGCAGTGTCATTTGACACTCTACAGCTGTGGTCCTCAAACCCTTCCATGGAGGGCCTAGTGTATACAGGTTTTCGCTTTTACCTTGTACAAGCCTGATGGAGTAGCTCACTAATTGGTTAGTATCTCCCCTCACCTGGCAGTCTAGGTCCTAATCATGCTCTAATTGAAGGGAAAGACCAAAAAACAGCATACACTAGGCCCTCCATAGAAGGGTTTGAGGACCACTGCTCTACAGTATATCCTACTCATGTTCTGGTCTGCAAATGCACTGCTTTAAAACATGGGGAAAATATCACCTGAAGGAGCGGCTTGCTGTCACTGATTGCTGTGAACTCGTAATGGGCTCCTTATCGCGCGCTCCTGTGTTCGGTAGCTCCGCATGGCGTGCTACTGAATATACATTACAACTTATGGCTTCATTAGGCCTCGGCCTGTCATAATTAATGATGCTGCACTGAAGTACATACACACAGAGGGTGTATGTAGGTGTGGGGGAGTTTGCATACACACCATCTCTGAACAGGTCCATAATGAAGAGAGTTGACGGCCTCTGACAGGTAGAATCAACAGCATTGTCATATCCGCCAGCCCATTAATCCTGACGGGATGCAGTAGGCAGAGCGTTTGAAATGCATTTAGATAATGTTTACCAAGCGCTATTCAAGAGGAAAACCCCGGTGTTCTCGTTTCTATCAAAGCCAAGTTGAGGCAATTACGTGACATTGACTTACCGAGCGTTTGAGACGCGTTTAAGATAACATTTATCGGGCGATGTTCAAGGGGAAATTCCTTGTGTTTTTGTTTGCATCAAAGCCAAGGCAAAGCAATTACATGACATTGACTTAATTAATCATTTGACAATGAAGGGAAGGGCATTGTTTTAGACAATGTTTCTGCCTTTAAAGCTTTCTGTTGCCTTTCAAGGTTTAACAGGGATGCTACTAAAGGCTGGCATGTAAATGGGTTGAAAAACGATTTGCACATGAAAGATGTGTACATAACTACACACCTGCTGACATCCTTGGAGTTGATTGAAGACATAATAACAATAATAATCATTATCTTAATCACTAAAAAGGTCAATACATTGGAAAATGACCAAAGAGGAAAAGCTAATTTGTGTAATTAAATGTAATTTATGTTGCAATGGATTATAAAATCAGTGGGTAGGATATTTGTAACATCTTGTTTTCCTCATTAGTTATAGCCAGCGAGTACCTGGATAAACAACACAAGTATTTTATGCCTTTGCTTGAAATGCAAAATACATCTTCAATTGTTCTCAACTTTCATATTTTAGAATAACTCGCAACATGCTCTGTTCTATTATTTTATGCATTGCAACTTAGAAGTACCTATAGTACCAACTAATTTATTTGTAGAAGTAACTGTATTTAATTTATTTGTTGAAGTAACTTAATGACTAAAATGTAATACTGCTCACCATAGACCCTGGTTCAATTCCTGTGTCCACACATTTTACATTATTTCTGTGTGTCATATGTAATAAAAATCAGTAAATAGAATGATGGCAGCCATGAGATCAAATTAAGGGATTTAACTGGGTACCACTCCATAATAAATTGTTTATTACCAAGCGCTGTTAAAGATTGCTACCTAATATAATACAGTGATCTACAGTATATAGTTATTTATGAACTGTGTTACAAAGTGTAATGTAATTTCGTAAAGGTTAACTATTTATAATAAATAATAATTTCTGAATGGTGGAATAAGGTGTAATTTAATCATGTACAGCTTCTATAGAAATTTAGAGCAGTCTATATCAACAAAGATCTTATTACACAAACAAAAATATATAAAATATATCCAGTAAAACAAAATGTACATACAGTAAGTAGTGTACACACACACACATATATATATATACACACACACACACACACACACACACACATATATACATATAAAAATAAAAGTACAAACACTATAAAAATGTGTACTCATTAATGTCATTAATTAAATGACATAATTGTATACTTACATACTCTAAACTATACATATTCACTGTTGCTGCATTAAACAATAGGGTGGGACAGGAAAGATAAGCGTGTTTTACCAGTAAATCTAAACAATGTATTTTCATGAACTCCCAACATGCCTGCAAAAAAACTAAAGTTCCTATTCAATAGCCTTGGACCAAGCCACTCTTCCAGACCTGTAGCAAGCTCCAGAATAAATAAATAAACACAGAAATAAACAAAAATGATTGCCTTCAGGTATTTCATTACATATATACACTACTGATGAAAAAATTTAGGAGACCAAAAAATTTACATGTGTTTTGATAAATATTAATAACTTCATTCACCAAGGAGGCCTTACATTGATCGGACATTATAGTGAAAATATTATTAATTATGGATGAGTTCAAGGTTTCATCTTCAGGACACTGGGATCAGTCATACCCAACAGTGACAGATATTTCCAAAATTGTTAATGTCTGGGTATATGTTAATTACCTTGATGAATTTCTATCAAAACATTTGTGAAATTTTTTTTTGCTACTGCGCCACTATATTACATAACATGTGATGAATTATACCCTAATTTCTAAGGGGCTTTACATAATTCAATCTGTCAATTTCCACCTGCTCTTCTCCATTTCTGTCTGACAGCAACAACAGAAGAATGTGACCAGATAAGAGGCATGCTAAGGAGCACGCAGTCTGTCATCACATGGGGGTTAATCTAATCCAGAGGGAGGCAACTGGATGATTCCATCCCTGGAGGTCAGAGAGCAGACGGAACGTTCCGGTCTGGCTTTCTGCTCCTTATCATTCTGATTTACCCCTAGTCTCTCAAACACACACACACACACACACTTCCATTCAGCTTTTTGCAATTTTTCTATTAAAGAAGAATTTCCTTTCAGTGTCAGAGGCGAAACGTGAAGCTGACAGTGTTTTCTGTCACACCTTCAAACGGTGTCAAAACTAAAAAGGGCCTGAGCCAAGATGAGAAGGAAAAAAAAGTTACAATTATTACATTTCCTATTTACAAAACCCCCCTTACGGAAGCAGAACATGTACATGGGACGCTCACATATGGTGAAGACCCGGAGGTCAAGGAGAACTGGAGAGTAAGAAAATGGATTCCTGTGCACTAAAAAAGCCACTTAAGCAAGAAGGCGGCGGCTGTGATTTATTTTACAATGCGGGGGGGGTCACGCCATGTGGCTGCTATGTCAACGCAGTGACTCAGACAACACCTCACACCTCCCTGTACAGACGAGGAAACCGGGTGTGGAGACGGGGAGCGGAGTTCTGATTATTGGAGGTGTGATGGAGACGGGGAGTGGTTATGGAGAGAGGGAGGGAGGGGTACTACAGACAGGGAGGGAGGGGTAATAGAGACAGGGAGGGGTTATAGAGAGGAGCTGGGGTTAGAAAAAGATGGAGGGGACATATGTACTATGACCAACTAATCACTGCATCTGGGGATTATTGAAGATGAGAGAACACAGATTAATTTAACATTTTTAGTTTTAGTAATGTAGTTGAGGCTACTATTGACTTACATAGGTATGAATCAAAACATCTAGCAGCTATAGTTCATTTCTTCTTTACTGTTTATAAGGAAAGGAGAAGGGATGAATGAGACAATAGGAAGCTGATGATGAAGATAAGAAGCCATGACCATAAAGCCATATTGGAGGATATTGTGAGGATTAACCTCCCTACGCTGCTGGATGGTGTGCTACAATAACAAAGGTCTACACCATATACTGTAGCGTTTGAAAGCTAGGAATCACCTAGAAATGTGAGTGTACAGTACCTCAGTTCACCAAGGTGGCTTTAAATTAAAAGTATATACAGTATATTCAAGGCATTACCAATGTTGCAAATATCTTTCATTGTTGGAAATGACTGATTTATAATGAATTATTCAAATACAACAGCAAAGCCACATTTTAAGCAGCCATTATTTCAGCATCCTTATGATGAAGTATTTTAGCTCATCTGTAATTAATCATGTTTTGATGATAATTTCTCATCAATTTAATGTCAACTTGGTGAATAAAGGTATCACTTCTATCAAAACAAATTAAAATTGTTTAGCCTTCTTAAAAATAAAAAAGTTTTTGGCAATGAAAAACACGGGCAAAATAAAGGAGGTTTCGGGCCAACAAACTCCTTTTATGGGAGTTTGCCTCCTTCCTTTGCAAACGTAATCACAACTGTTAACAGCAATCCCCCTGAAATGTTAAACAGGAAACGAGAAACTTCCAGAAGACAGTTTTACTACTGGGTACCAGAGATAAATCTTAATTCAATATTATAAAAAATACCTAATTCTTTCTTACAGAGAAGTATTCTTCTACTGATACGCGCATGTCAATGTGAAGGACATCTACACCCTTTTGTATAGTGATGGACTGTCAAAGTAACTACAGACCATTACTTTGGTCGAAAGAAAATCAGAAGTGAGCTTAATTTCTAACATTTGAATGTCCTCAGTAAGAGGAAATCTGTTTCTATTTAGGCTCTCTGAATGTCAACATATATCTATGCAGAGCAAGGTTAACATCTTGAAATGAGCAACTGGGCTTCAGAAATAATCGCACCATACTTCAGTGCGACTAGAACTTGCTATACCTACTCATGCATATCAAACTCTCCCTTATTTACATGGCGATAGAACAAAAATACACTATTTGACCAAGAGCGATTTACTCAATTGAATGTCATCCATAAAGTCACATTTTGCCCTATTTTTTATTCCCTTGTTTGTATACCAAAGTAAATCTAAATGGTAATATCCGACAATCTCAATACGATCCTCGCGCCGCTCCCTACATCCCACAATGCTACAGGACATCTGGACTGCGGAGCCCCGCTGGTGGGACAGCCGTATTGTCAACATGCTCAATGAAGGAGCTGCGAGTTTAAAAACTTAAAGAGGCAGTGAAATATTAGCCAATGTGTGTGAGGAATGACTAGGCCCGTTGGCGGCCGTGTCAGTGTTTAATGGCGGTGGCTGGATGCATATAAGTTAACCCAAGCATGAAGGGCAGTAGGACGCTCATGTGGAAACCCCTCCCCCTCCGTTTCTACCGCCTCCCCCCATTCCAAGCGAAGCGAGCCAATCAGAAACTTGTCATTTCTCTCATTCACTGCCACAGCCTTGAGCTACAATGCAAACTTACCTCTGTGTTGTACACGCCATATATCAGGAAGATGGAGAGGCCCTTTACACACACAAAGAAAAGAGAAAACAGAACAAAAAACTTGTTACCATCTTCTCTCTCTTATCACTGCACATCATTAATCACAAAAACGTGGATTTACATTCAACCTAATTCAACAAACAGTATTGTAACATGTTTACATCTACAGGGAAGATCATTCCTAACCAAGAGTATTTCCTCGTTTTGGAAACAGAATGAACTGAGAGAAAGGCAGTTTTGTTTCTGACAAAGCCCCACAGAGAGCTTTTACGGGAATTAAGAGAGGACATAACTTCACCAAAATGGGGCACATCTGCAAGGGAAGCATCTTGGCGGTGAAGTGTTCATCTTTGAACCGATCAAAGCCGGAAACCCAAGGTCTTCTCTGGCTTTATGGAACAAAAATATTTCACTCTCAAGTGGCCATGTTCAAATTGTGTTCACTGGCAGACAGAGGAACACTCACAGAGAAATACTCACACACACTCACAACACACACACACACACAGGACTTTATGAAGAATTATCAGTTGAGTCCAGAGAGAATAAAGCAGAAAAAAAGGCACACAAAGAAAGATATTTCAGGTTCACCAAACTATGCAACTAGTACTGGCCGCACAATAATGGCACGCCCTTGGGTGCATAAAGGGCCTTTTTTTGTCCATGAAAAAGTAGAGATATTCTATTGTGGCCTTTATTGAACGAACAAGCAAGGCATTCACCTTCCACACTGCCTGTTACAGTCACATGGAACCTTAATAGGACGAGTAAGGAAACAGGGTTGACAAAGAAGGACTGCAGAATGCTGTCCCCACTTCTGCCTCAAAACATTAACATTTCCCATCAATCCCAAGGCCGTCTTCAGGCGTAATATCAGACATGGCCATTGTGAGTCCTCACAATAGCAACTTTTTACCATTTGCATAATGCTGACGTGCAACATAGTCCTAACCCCCTTTCTGGCTTCTTCTCAGTTTTGGGATCTTTCAGCGGTTAGGTGACACATCTTGACGAGGCGATGTGGTTGGGGCATCAATCAAGTGCCAGTATGGAACATCCAATTTGCCAGAGCGAGATCTCCATGCATCACCATTGACAACATGATCTGGGGCGCCCATTCGCAGTGACAGGCACACAGGCCTGCACGATGGCATCTCCAGCCAGGGCAATCTCCCCCACCTCCCCTTGCCCTGCCCTGGGACTGGCTTCTGTGTGGTTAGTGGCTGCCATTTTGGGATTACCATCCTCTCGATGGCGATACAAACCAAAATGGATACACCACAAAACACCAACGTTCACTTTATATAAGGAGCCAAAGAACACAAATTGATCATGAAAAAGCATTTGGCAATATCATCCATAACATGAAGTTGTGCTTACAGTTAACACACAAAAGGTTGCCATTAAAACTCAATTGGAAGTGGAGTGCTGAAACCATAGAAATGGAATAGATTGAAAGGCCATTCCAATTCAAATCAATGTAGCAGAATGGTCAGAGTAGCAGCCATTGATACGTGTACCATTCCATTGCGAAGATCTAGCGGCCTACTTCCGCATTAAACCGATTCAGATGTTGTTACCGTGACAACTAACAACAATCTCCATTTTGTTGTGTACCAATTGAATGACCACGCCAAGCAGCTCAATGGCATTTCTATCCATTCTATTTCTATGGCTGAAACACACACACAGGCTGGAAGAGGTAATTTTCAACGAACAGAATAGCAGATTGTATTACATTAGAATTACAATTTCCTATTCATTGTTGCAAATTAATTAACATGTTTTTGATCATTTCTCTTATTTGCAATTAATCTTTTGTTGTGTTGGAAACAAAGTGAGAAAACATCTTTCGCACATTAAGAAAAATGATCAATTAGAATATAATTGAGTTAAAAATAAGTGGCACCAAAACAATGATGATAGATTGTTTAAAATGATAATTCATTAATTTTTCTGTTAAAAACAAACATAGTAAAAAGGGAGTGAATAATTTAAATGCATTGTGTGCTTTTCCAAACAGGGCCTGGTTTCTTTTGAACTCTGCAGTAAAATGGTACAGATTTATGCAAAGGATCGCCATTCGTGTTTCAAAGTATTGCTACATATACATCAAACAATACCCCGGCACTCATTACCAGAAAACTAATTAGGGAACAATTGTATGTTTAAAAAGTTAAAGCCAACAAACACTGCATTCGCAAAACATATATCACCCTTGAGAAATGTATGTGGTGCAATAGAAACACAAAAAACATCCCAATTTAAATTAAGGGGGGGGTGGTAGCGGGAGATGAAGACTCATGTGAATTCACAGAAACACACATTTCAATAGAGATGAGGTCATTAGACTGATGACTAAATGGCTCGATCAACACAGCAGGTGGACCCTCACACTTGGGCATGTCCTCGCTAAAGGTTATAAAGTGTGACTGCCAACATTAGATCAAAACAATCTTTTAGATCACACTGAATGAGAAACAACGGAGAGGTGGGATAACCAGCCAGGAACAGCAATCCTCAGATTAATAAAAATGGGTCTTGGGATTTAGAAAAACACAAACGCATGTAAGATGCACTGACATCAGAAATAAGAGACAGCACTGCAGTCGCCCCTTCCTCCCAACCGGACAGCCCTGCGTCGAGCGCAGATAAATTCTTCTCCAATTTGAGGCCATACATCAGGACGATGCGCTAACAGCTTCTCTCAGATTGAGAGTGAACGCCACATGGACCGCAATGAACACGAGCCCTGACTCCTCATTACTGGTGACAAGATACAGAAATTCACTTGACTTTTCATTTAGGGGCCCTGTCGCCTCTCTCCGTTCACGTGGGCTTTCATGCTTCTCCTTCACCTCCGACTCGAGCCCCCGGCCTACATAACAAATGATTATACATTTTCACAGATGACCAACTCCTCTTTTCCCACAGCCCCACCCCGATGTGTAAAGTTTGGAAGCAGCAGGTAAAAAAAACTCCCAACGCCTGAAATATTTATGACATTGTCCTTGGGAACCAAAATTTCAATGTACTAAAATGAAAAGTATGATTAAGAGGACCGAGTGACTCTGCATGGAGTGGCGAGCAGCTTTCCATTTCCTGCTGCAAAACATATATACAGCATCCTGACACCACTTCTGTACTAAATGGGCCCGGTCAACACCGCTGTCTGCTGACAGTAGACGTGAGACCCCTCCATCTTGTTTTAAGTCACCGTCTGATTAAATCAACCAGTTCTGGAACATTCTCTTAAGGTTACTGTGATGTTGAATATATCTAATAAGGTTACTTTTCCGAACACACTGATCCTAAATGGGGTGGAGGAATATTTTCAGGAAACTGTGATCTTTCTGTTGGCTTTTGGAGATGTTTGGGTTTGAAAGTGCCATCAGACTGATCAAGGACATGTATCATCGGGTCAAAATGATTGGCATTAAATTGATGTTGTATGAGAGGATACAAGCTTCTATTTGAATAATCAACTATTATCTCACGCCTGCCTTTCTTGTCTTTTGAATGTTGGCACAGTGGCAATTATCATTTGACATACAAGGTCAGGAAAAACTGTTGAACTTTCCAACTAAACACTCTGGAGTGCTTAACAAAAAACAGATTTCTTACAAGCCCTCTGGAAAGACGTTCTGAGTTATGCCAACTCTGTCCAAGTCCCAATACAGCTCAATTAAAAAACTGTTACCAAAAATTTTAATGTTGCTCAAACATTTCAGGCATAGTAAAAAAACATCAAATATTTTACAGTTTAACCAGGTTAAGTTGATAAACAACAAATTCTTATATATACAGCAACATCCTGGGTGAAATGTTACAGAGGAATGAAAAATAACTATGGTTAACTGTCTTGCTCACAGACTGAAGGACAGAGTATTTTTTACCTTGACACTTGGGTATTTAATCCAGGAACCTTCCGGACACCCTATTGTGTTAGGTATTCCCGATTTCTAAAGGTTGATCCATAAAATGTCTACATTACTTAAAAAAAAATGTCCACCTTGCCTTGTCCGTATCTCCGTAAAAGCAGGAAAATCCTGCGCACCTGGCAGTCATTATGCTAATTAGTGACAGAAGAGGTTAAAACTGTGAAGAAAAAAAATCTGCTAATGTCTCTGACCCCTCTACACAAAAACAGTTTAATTAACTTGTATACATAACTTTCACTTTAACCGCTCATGGACTGTCAAATAAAGCTGTCCGTCAAAGCCCCAAGCCCCCAAAGTTGATGCTTTGCAGGTCCTCAAATTTAGATCAAACTTCTCTGTATTTCATCCAGCTGGGATCCAGGCAGGCTGCCGTAGTGTCAGAAGCAAAGCCAACTACCAAATCGCCTGATCGAAAAGAATCCAAAAGTTATGATTATATTGGGCGCCTAAAGCCTAACAGGAAAACACAACATATTTTAAAGTGTTTTTTTATCATTTTGTGGATATAACTAAATTAATGACTGCAGAAAATTCTGTGTTCTCAACTCAATCACATTTTCAACCGTCTGTAAATAATGTACTTATTGTAATAGTCAAGGCATTACGGTTTAAAGTTCCATAAAAATGGATCATAACAACATCCCGGAAAATGTTAGCTTCTTTTCCAACCGTACATCTCAGAAGTTCTTCCAAATTAATGGAAATTAAAGGAAATTATTTTGAAAACATGAATTGCATTATATGCCAAAATATTTATGGTGTTTTCCACTTCAGCTACACATTTTGCTATTAGGCTACATTCGTCTTTCTATTACATTGCACCTGCATGTTTCATTTTGAGAACATTCCACACATTCCATAGCGTTAAAAATGATGTTCCAATGTTCTCAGTTAAGGTTAATGTTAAGTTTAGGCATGAGGTTACTAACGGTTAAGGTTAGGCATGACGTTACTGAGGTTAAGTTTAGAATTAAGGTTAGAGTTAAAATTACAAAAGAAATGACAATGGCCTTTCTACAGAAATACGTGCAATGTCGCTGCATCATGCTGGAATGGAGAACAAAACACACACAATTTGTCCATCTGGATTTGAACTTGCAAACACAGGGATGAAAATCACAGATTTCTATGCCTGTCCACCATCCCTGAACTCCGCCCTTGCAAACTCTACACTACTTACACGCTACTGTATGTCATGATCTACTGTGTGTCATGATCTACTGTATGTCATGATCTAATGTATGTCATGATCTACTGTATGTCATGATCTTCATAAGTTCATATTTTACGTTGTTTGATTTTCAAATTGAGTTACCTACAAATGTAATTGACCCTCTCATATGTTAATATTCCACATATTTCAGTTTTGCTAAATAGTTTCCTCAGAACATTATTCATGCAATTTTGGGATGTTCTTTTCTGCAGTGACATTTCAAACAACAGTGATTGTTATACTCAAAATCCACATTCACCAGTCAATACAAATTTACTCAGGACACTTTCAGGGTTTATGTAAACTTCAATTTTCTAAAACAAATAAAATAATTCTTGGTTGAGGCATTTATACTAAGTGTTTTGTGTTTTGAATTCCATTCTGGGCCAAAAGCCATGTTAAATATGCACTTGATTGTTGTAATATTTTTTATATATTTGTCAGCCATCAACACAATGTCAACATGATGAGTCATTATTTGAGTGGGCAAGCCTTGAAATTGTTCATACCAAATGTATATAAAGTTTCATACTTAAAGTATGGGCGGTTATAACGAGGATGTACGCTGTTTCAGAACTAGCACGTGGTGTAGATCCAACTTAGGCCTAGAGTTAAGAGACAGTAGGAAGCTTTTCCACAAGGCAGGCAGGAGACCAAAACAAAGAAGGGACCCCCCCAGGCCGAAGGGGGGACGGACAGTGCTGTGATCTGTCAGGAAAGGAGGGAGAGTTATTAGCTTAGCCCTGAAACACCTGCTTAATATAGGGGCCAGTGCTGATAGCTAGCAGAGCCAGGCAGAGCTGACAGCTTTTGGACCTGCTTGAGGAAATCCAATTGAAAAGCAGCCAAGAGGAACAACATGCCGAAACAGATGTTGCTTGCTACCATTGGCACAACTAGGTACGCAACGGAAAGCAGACAACTGGGACGTAGAAACACAAACAAATACACCAACCAACAAACACGCAAACGATCACAAAAACTAACTCAAACAAAAACACCAACCAAAAAAATATGCAAACAATCATAAAAACTAACACAAACAAATCACATCAACACTTTTGTATAGAACAAATGCACTCTGTCTCTATGAATTATACTTTATATAAAAACCTGCACTATGTCACTTTTTAAAAAAATACAAAAAAATACATAAATTATGTTAAACTTTAGGAACTAGCATATTGGATCCAGGAATGGAAACTTAAATAGTATAAAATACAGACAATAGTAGAATAGCAAAATCGACATTTTACAATATCTAACCAGAAACAAATGTATATTATGGCCAACATTTTCGGACATTGGTTATATTGTTCCTGTATTATTAGTGTGTTCCGCAAAAACATACTTTATACATAACAAAATAAACAAAAAAAAATATGTAAAATCCAGAATGACAGGACAGACGACTGGAACATTAAATAGTGCTGCTTTAATATGAATACAAAGACAGATCTTCCTAACATAAGCCACGTTACATTTAATTAATATGAATATTCTCTACTTCCCCATCTATCAACATTTAACTATCGGCATCTTACAGCCATTCGCTTGCCTTTGTCAGAATAATGAAAACGTAAACAATCCATTACTATATTTGTAGGTCAATTTAAAATTAGCCACAAAGAATATACATAGCCTCCAAAGAGGACACTATACACCTGATGCCGGGGCAGACAAAAATAATAATATTGAGGTTCTAGGGCTAGTTTTGGATGGTCAGTGAAAACATGCATTTAATTGCACAGAAGTCATCCCATCCCATTATTAAAGCACCAGCCCAGCCTCCCAGGGAAAATAGAGACATCGAATCACACAGCCTCATATTGGACCTTTAATTTTAGGTTTTGCAAGGCTGACCATGCACTCAATCATAATAACAGCCACCTAGTTCTCTCCATTATACCCTAACTAACACAGCTGAGAGACAGAGGTTTGGTAAAAAAATAAGAAAAGAAAGAATCACTCCCTGCAAAATCAATGGTGACATATCTTTATAGTTGGACTATGACAGATGTCACAACTTCTGCCATCACTCCACCACTGTGTCCGTGTGTGCTTTATTGATTTTACATCAGAGGCCTGAATGTTATTGATGAATCTCCGGTTGACGAACGAGAGCACTATTTTACCTGTGTGTCTGTGTTTTAGTACACTGTACGCAGTGGAATTACTGCTTTTCTATTTCCTAATGTCCAGATCCTGTCTGTCGTATTACCGTAACTTAATTCTGGAACGTTTACACTGATCTGCCTGTTACAATTCTATTTAGATCCAACTGAATGTGTAACTGTACACCCAGATTTATCCTAGCACACACATGTGGGAGAAAATATGGGCAAAATAATTAACTGTAAACAAACACGCTTTTAAACAAGACAATTTGGGCTTCGCATATTCCCGGTGCCAAAGAAAACAGACTGGTGGAAAACTGATACAAACTTTTAACACATGGGTCAAACCCCACTCTTTGAACTTGCAAGCAAAAGAGCAGTCCAAGGGCCAGAAAGTTGTTTAATTAAAAATACAGACATTGTTTTGCGCCCCCTTGTCAAATTGCATGAGACACCGCTGTCAATCTTAAGTCATATTTCAATTACACATTTTCCACTGACAAACGGGAAATGTGAAAAATGAATATCCATTTAAGAGACTCTGAGCAGTTGAACAATGGTTTGGGAAACTTTTTAAAATGTATTTATTTATAAAGGGACCATGTACAATTTTTTACATAAATGCTTCCATTTCATGCATTGTACTGGATTTAGCCAAAGGCTAATTTTCATCCATGGTATATTTAATCATATTTAATCTGTTTATGGTATATTTAATCATTACATTAGTTATAATACCTATATATAAGGATGTAGTGTTTTCAGTATGTGATACACTGCAGGATATTTTTTATAGTATTTATTTGTGATTTTACCCCATTTTTCTCCCCCCCAATTCCCCTTGTCGGCAGCTCTGCAACTCCTTGGACAGATGTGGGATGTCAAGGCGTGTGCACATGGTTTATACAACCACATGTCGCCGAGCCACCAACTCTTTTCGCACTGCTCCTCTAACACGGCACACTTAAGTCAGATCATGCACAGGGTGATTACATTCACCAACTATACTTCCGTGATTGAATTTACAGGCGCCCGATCTGCACACAATAAGTCGCTGGAGAGCGACATGGCAAAGTAGATGATTCAGCTTATCTAACCCAAATCCTGGGCAGTGCTATGTCAATTTGCGTTGCCTTGTTCTGGAGGTCTGGTGAAAGCCGGAGAACCCATAGCCAGGCTCAAACCACTGACGTAGACTGTCCTGCACAGAGCCCACATTTTTATAGTATTAACATGATAAAAACATGACATGGACAACTACATGTTTCCCTCAGTCTTTGAGAGTCGGTTTGTGGTTAATCTGCAATGGCACAGTGTCATCAGTTTCAGTGGTTAGAGACTTGGAAGGTTGCTTGTTCAATTCCAGAGTGGACAAAAGCAGATGGTACAGTATAAGCAGATGGTACAGTATGTAGCAGATGGTACAGTATGTAGCCGATGGTACAGTATGTAGCCGATTGTACAGTATAAGCAGATGGTACAGAATGTAGCAGATGGTACAGAATGTAGCAGATGGTACAGTATGTAGCAGATGGTACAGTATGTAACAGATGGTACAGTATAAGCAGATGGTACAGTATAAGCAGATGGTACAGTATTTAGCAGATGGTACAGTATAAGCAGTTGGTACAGTATGTAGCAGATGGTACAGTGTGTAGCAGATGGTACAGTGTGTAGCAGATGGTACAGTGTGTAGCAGATGGTAAAGTATAAGCAGATGGTACAGTATTAACAGATGGTACAGTATAAGCAGTTGGTACAGTATAAGCAGATGGTACAGTATGTAGCAGATGGTACAGTATGTAGCAGATGGTACAGTATGTAGCAGATGGTACAGTATAAGCAGATGGTACAGTATAAGCAGATGGTACAGTATTAGCAGATGGTACAGTATTTAGCAGATGGTACAGTATAAGCAGATGGTGGTACAGTATGTAGCAGATGGTACAGTATGTAGCAGATGGTACAGTATAAGCAGATGGTACAGTATTAGCAGATGGTACAGTATACGCAGATGGTACAGTATTAGCAGATGGTACATATTTAGCAGATGGTACAGTATAAGCAGATGGTGGTACAGTATGTAGCAGATGGTACAGTATGTAGCAGATGGTACAGTATAAGCAGATGGTACAGTATTAGCAGATGGTACAGTATTAGCAGATGGTACAGTATAAGCAGATGGTACAGTATAAGCAGCCACTCATGCTAAGTTTTAGCCTTTTCTTATATTTCACATGTTGAAAAAAAATGATTTATCTTAAAAGTGTCTAAAGCAGTGGTTCTTAAACCGCTCCCAGGGACACACACTCTTTCCTGTAGCACACCTGAATTAATTGTTATACTACTGGGGGTCAGATGGCTCAGTGGTTAGGGAGTCAGACAGAAGGTTGCCAGTTCAATCCCCGGCTGTGCCAAACGTCGTTGTGTCCTTGGGCAAGGCACTTCACCCTAAGTTGCTCCAGAGAGAATGTCCCTGTACTTACTGTAAGTTGCTCTGAATAAGACAAATTTGTGAAATGGCTGTGGGTCCCCAGGAGAGATCTAACAACCACAGGGCTAAAGGAAATGTTCACTAGAAAACAGTGGATGCACAGTAAGGGTAACAGCCTGTAGTGTGGTACTAACAGAGATAAATTATAGAATTATAGACACTCATATTCAAATTCTGAAAGTTGCATTATCGAAACAAAAAAAAAAGATTGTCCCTTCTCCCGGAGCCCAGGGGAGCGTTCCCACTCTCGCTTCCTACCTGAGGAAGACAAGGCGGGGGTTAATGGTATGTGCCGACACTGGTGGTAAAGTGTGGAGCCAGTGGTGTTCAGACACTTTGCCAGACTATCCATCATGATGAAGCAGGCGAGCCAGAGTCTGTCAGATGCAATCACAGTTTACTACGGACCGCAGGACTTCAAAGTGAAAATGAATGGTAGTTCATCGACATGAAGACTTCATGTATCTTGGTTTTGGGGGGACTTGTCTAATCTTGGTTATCTACTTTCTCTGTATGGCTCTGACTTCTGTTCTTCCTGTCTATTCTGCAAAAAAAGATTTATTTTCCAGGAAAAAGTATAAAAAATATTTTAACAGCATTTATTTAAAAAGTCCTCCACAATTCATTTGGAATCCATTTTTGTCTCTGTTTATTTATTTATTTGCATTGAAGTAATTATCTTTAAAAAAAAAGACAGCCATTGACATTAAAAAAGGATTAAAGTAAAGGCTCTTCGTGGCTCTTTTTCAAGTGATAGAGCATGACAAATAAAGGCTCTTCGTGGCTCTTTTTCAAGTGATTGAGCATGGACAAAGTGTTAAACTGCATCAAAGTGTTAAACACCATCATTATCACATTTGTACACCACTGGAGAGTGAAATGAGACGTAATAAGGTTGCCTCTCACACCATCCCGCTGGGCTATCCCCTTTAATCCACCCTTTAATGAGGCCAAATGACACAGGCTTGACGTTCTCGAGACGTTCTCGAGACGGCGGTGTTAGGGCGATTTTCTGCCCCGGCCAGGCCCTTCTCAAAGGCATTTGATTGGCACATGCTTTCACTTAATGAGGATAATTGCCAGGAATAACAACTGCAGGACCACATCTGTTCAGTGTAACACCGTTGGGCAGAGGAACGTGGTGATGCCCTGGGCTGTCAGAGAGAGAGGGAGCGAGATGAAGGAGAGGAACAGAGAAAGGAGAGAAAACGAGCACTTCTTCACCTATGGTGGTACCAGCTCATTTCAGCATCACTGTGCCCCCCCCACCACTCAACACAAACCAGATAAATAGGAATCAGCATGTCCCTGTAAACACTCGTTAGGACCAGGCAGCCTGGCGACGCGCGGAGGAAATTACACAAGATGCGTCTGTGTGTAGCTCGCCTTGCTGTGTGTGTGTGTGTGTGTGTGTGTGTGTGTGTGTGTGTGTGTGTGTGTGTGTGTGTGTGTGTGTGTGTGTGTGTGTGTGTGTGTGTGTGTGTGTGTGTGTGTGTGTGTGTGTGTGTGTGTGTGT
>JACXGM010005352.1:0-35336 GCA_016801145.1 Umbra pygmaea | reverse complement strand
TGTGCAAGATTAACAATTTTAACCGAAGACTGACAGAGATAATTTAGCAAAGAAATGTTTTGTTCGTCTCAGGACCCGGATGTAAACGTCATCACGGTGCATTTTTTCTAAAAATATAGTTTCACAAACAAAGCCATAGCTCATTGGCTGTTTACTCAATCACTACAAAATGTTAGACTAATGTGGCCAGCCCCTTAACGACATGATTTGAATTGGATCCAGTATCCTATCTTAATATATAGCATTGTAGGGTTCTTTCAAAGAGGATGTAGAAAAATAAAAACAGAAAATAATTTTGCATTTTCATCTTGTGCCATATTCACTGTGTATATTTGTTTGAAATGAATTTTACATATCCAAAAATGTCAAAGTCTTTTCTTTAAAAAAATATCAACCATATGTTTGTACTTGCCTCAGGTCCAGTGTAACAAGAGTTTAACTTTGGGTATGTTTTTTTAGGCAGAATTTGACAATTAGGGGGCGAGGCTTAAGAGGTTAACAGTGTTGTATACACAGGGTAAGCATCCAGTTTGGCAAAGTGACGCAAATGAGGAAGTGCCTTAAACCTGCATTCTATCTGAATTCCAGCTGGGGGCGATATGTCCGGTTGCAAAAGAGAGTTTCTCTAATAGTCTATGAGAATAAGAGACACTTCTCACTTGATTATTACCATTTTCATAATGAGTATATGGTCTTAATCGCTAGATTTAAGCCTTCTGCAATATATAATGATGTTTAATAATTTTTTATAATTATTTGAATTATGGTCTCTTTGATTTTAAAATCGTCGTTAAAGCAAAGGGGCGTTTAGGTCATGGCTATGGCTTTCGGTTGTTGACAAGACACTCAAAGGAGTTGGCAGTTTAGTTTTTCCGGTAAGTAACGTTACAGTTTGTTTTACATTTTGTTTTAATAATGTTTTTCGTTAACATCCCAATTAATATCAGTTAGCTAGCTAGATTACTCTTCCCTCTCATCTAAAATCGTCACAACCGCAACCAAGATGTCTGCGCCCGTAACGGCAAATTCGATGACCCAAATCCAATCTTCACAAACCAATGGGTGATGTCACACATGTAACATCCAGTGATATATACAATCTATGGTTGTATAGTGCTTTAAAGTGTGTCGTCCAAATGTCACCATTTTGTAAAGGTAATTACTTCTTTTTGGGTTTGTTTTTCCAATGTTGCCAAACATTGTTTGTGTTTATAGACTCTTTGAATAGGGTCAGTTGATTTCAATTGTACTGTGATTAGTTGGTTGAGTGTACATTTGTACAGTTTGTACGTTTGTACGATTAATTCTCTGTTATCTGGGTCTCTATGCTTTTGGTTTGATAGTGTTCTAAGTTTTGTCTGATTTATTTACAATCAGTATAAAACCAGTTGTCCTTTTTACTCCTTGTTGGTTTGTTTGATATCAGCATAATTCTGCTTCTTACAATGTTTGTTACATAATACGGTTGAAATTATTTACTGCTAGATTCATGTCTTCTTTACTGTGAGTTTATGTGGTATACAGGAAGTTATCTAGTTTTGATTGGATTTTTTGGTTGCCGTTTTCATTTCTGGAATTGTTTTGTGCTATTTTGGGCCCATCTGTATGAATTGTTAATGTTTTACAGCTTACTGGGCTGTGAATGTGTGGTTATATCTATGTCTGATCTTTCGAGGAACAAGGTAATTTGGCTGTGATCAGACAAGGGTGTTAGTGGCTTAACAATGAATGAGCTGAGAAAGTGTCAATGTCTGTAATCATGAAGTCTACTGTGCTTTGACCAAGAATTGAACAATAGGTGAATCTTCCCAGAGTTCACCTGTAACCTATCATTGACTTAGTACAGACCCAGGATTCAACAGAGCTGCAACAGGTCCCTTCCATTCTTGTTGATGGTGGTGTAACTGTTGTATCTATGGGGGAGATTAAAACAGTATACACCTTACGAGCTTTAACATAGCTTTCCCCTCGTGCTCATTTGATTAAGACAGTGTTCATGGTCATCCATTTGTGTCCCCACATAAGTATGAGCACATTTCCCTGGGCCTGGAAGTGGCTCCATCTCTTTCTCAAAGGTGGATAATACAAGGATTAAATATGAGGATTCTGAGGGGGGATATAGATTAAACAACACATATTTTCAGTATAAGTAATGTTTTCAGTTTAAAAAAAATGTTTTATTTTCCAATTATGAGGGTATCAATAGAGTTTTGTTGTTCTGATTTGTACCAAATGATCAATCCTCCAGAGTATCTGCCTCTATTGACAGAGCTGTGTTTCTGGGCTGCTACAATGATCTCTCTTTAGCCTTTAGGACATTGTGTGTCCATATCTTTCTTACACCAGGTCTCCTGCAGAATAATGCTCAACATCGATCAACATCTTTTAGGTTGTTCTTGAACTCCAGCTCTAAAATCTTCAGCAAAGGGCTGTCGAGTTTTGTCCCTGGATGTGCCAAATGCTTATTGAATGTGATTTCATATTACAAGGAGACTGAATACCAACAAAGACTGGTAAAGGAGACTATACTTATAATACTATCTAGTAGGTTGTAAAGAGTGAGGCAATAATAGTTATTATTCAGTCTGTTTCTTTTCCATATTATTAACTGATTTTCTGTCAGGAAAGATATTTCTGCTATATTGTGATGAGTTTTATGTGAGTTCTTTGTGTGTGTTTATAAATGTGAATGTAAGTGTGTATGTGTGTTTGGGTAAATGTACATACTGTGTATGTGTATGTGAAAGTGTGTGTGTTGATGTGTCACTGAGTGTGTTAACTGCCATTTAGTGCAGATGAACTGGAGGAGCTGTTTAATCTCACCCAGTCCCATGGAGTTCTCTGGTCCTCTGTTCCTGTTGTGGGGCCGTGTAAGGTGGAGGGGGCCCAGGTCTCTGCTGCAGAGCTGCCTCCGTAGTCTGATAGAGGTGCTGGTCTGGTGTGGAGTAGTACTGTTGGCCTGTTCCATTCTGGTGGAGATCCTCTGTCCTGCTTGGCACAGAGCGGTTGTGCCACATATTTTAGGGTCTCGGTGAACAGTCCCACTGACTACTTTCTCAGGTGGGAGTGGTCGTACAGGTCTCTGGGGTGATGGTTGGGTGGTGGGCAGCATGCACATTCGGCAGTTGGTGGCAACCTCTGGAGATGTCAGTGTTTACTTTCTGCATGGTATGTGGGTGAAAGTCTTTGCAGGGTAGCAGGGTGGCGATGGTGATGTAGGAGTTAGGGACAGAAGCCCTCGGCTACTGGAGTGTATCCTGCATTTTTGGGCACCATACTTTGGACACCTTGTGGTTGGGGAAGAGTTTATCCTGGATGAATTTACCATTAGAGTCAATGAGGATGGCCAGCTCAGTGTCACTTAACACGGTAGTGTGGTTAATGTTTGGGGTTGGTGGATGTAGATCCTGTGTACTGAAGGGTTATGTGGAGGGGTGTCAAGGGTGTCTCCCGAGCTCCTCTCTGCAGTAGCTGTTCCTGTGTGAGCCTCCGTGGTGTGTTTAAGGGGGGTCAATTCAGGGGAGTGGTGTGATTGAGGGAAAGTCAATGCAGGGGAGGGGGTTGGTTGAGGAGGATTCAGTGGCAGGAGGTTTTGGTGTGGTGAGGGGCTGCAGCTGCTCTCTGTTTTTGCAATTTCTTCCTTTACCTGTCTAGGCTCTGTTCTCATGGCTTGTTTTTCTTCCTCTAGTGCTGTGCTGAAGGATCTTCTTAGCTCCTGGACAAGAGGTGTTCAGCTGGGTCCTGCACTGGTTGAGCTGCTTTGATAGAGGCTCAGTGGATGCAGAGAGCCGCTCTCTGAGCTCAGTCACCTCTATCTTCAACTGGGAGTGTCTTTCTCAGCATCCGGATGGTGTTTTGGTCTTGGGTCTGAGCGTCATAAACAGGCATGGGAGAGAATAGGTCTGTGTTCTGGATCAGGAACAGGACCGCTGTTGTTGGGGAACCTGGGCAAGTTAATTGTCCTTTTTTGGTACTGCTGGTTGCTGTATAGTGGGGACGTCTTCCACAAATGAGCTGAGTGCAGCCTCACTTCCCTGGATCATTAGCGTGCCGTTCTGGTACACATTTACAGTCAGACATCTGTTTTCTTGTACTTTTTCACAGGTCTCCAAAATACCTATTTGCCTTCCCTTACAGATACCTTTTGTGTTGTGTAGCTAAAGTGTCTGGTTATGGCGGTATGCCAGGCAGTAGTGTGTTCAGTGTAGAACAACAGGTCTATAACACTTCCATTGTGAAAGCAGTCAGCAAACAAAACTTCTGGGTTTTCCCGCTGGATCTTATGTTTGAAGCATATTCTTCCCTTTTCAGATTTTATTTTGAAAGGAAACAAAAAGAATAGGGGAAAGTCTCACAGCCTTTGACGCTAGCTCTACTGCTAGCTCTGCTTCAGTAGCCATGTTGCTATAGTTACCACCATTATACAATTTATTCTAACTGCCAAGGATAACGGAAAAAAATTGAATTAGCTAGCTAATAAAGCTGTCTTTTTACTTATATTGTGAATCATTTTTTCTTTTGTATATTTTCACAAATATTTTAGTCAGTTTGTCTCACTCTTAGTAACCAAAAGATAGAATCATTCTGAAGAGTTTCAAGAGCTGTTCTTTTGCATGACTTCTGTCTCTTCCTGTCTTTCTTCTTTTCGCTCTCTCTCTCTCACTGTGTCTCTATATATCCATCTGAGAGTTATGGACATCCGATTTAAAATCTCCTTTGCCTTCTCCAAAGCTAATCCCAAATTAACTTCTGCACTTCCTATTGTCACAGTGGACTTCCTGTGCAAGGCTTTCCACTTGAACAACAACAAGATTCAGAACAATGCGGGGAAACTGCTATCATGTGCGCTGTTACTGTGAGAACCATAGGAGTTGTTGGAAATAACTTAGTGTGTTCGGTCCATTACCACTGCTTCTTATTATACATTTGTGTTGTATCTATTGTAGAATGCTGTTTTTAAAACAAGCTAATCAGTGATAGTCTGTCGAGCAGGGTGACACCTCAGCAGTGTCTTTGTGACAGACGTCCATTGTCTCATTTGAATATTCCCACCAGTGTCACCCATCACCCCTCCTTCCTTCAGCCCCCTGCCAGAGACACACCAGCCTTAGACAAACAACCGATGGTTGCGGACTCTCCACTCCCTAGCTCCTCGCACTCGCAGCGGGCATTGGAGCACCTCAAGCAGACATCTGGGTGGAGGAGGTGTTTGACAAAGCCATGGGGATACACCTCAACTCAAGCTTTCAGGAGCACGTTTCATGTGCCAATTACACAGGATGCCACAGCAGCGAACCAACAGCTCCAGAGATGAAGACATATAACCCCGCCTCCTCCCAATTCCCGTTCCAACTGTCACTCCACCAACTAAACATATGGACCTAATTGACTAGGCCCACAGTGACGTGGCCATGGGAATACACATACACTAGAACCTGCTAATGCCAAATGTGAAGTGTACTTATATCACCACAGCACATCAGTCTTATGGATAAATAAACACATTGACTTATGTCTTCTCACCATCTGCGTCCTAATGACTAGGCCAACATAGAATAGAATATGGACTATATCAAGCTCAAATTAATTGTGTGAGTTCTTAATTAACAGAACCTTAAAGGAAAATGTCACTATTTTACTGAAATGCATTTTAGTTAAGGAACACACCTGACATCCCGTGGATATATTCTCTGTGTTAACTTATTCACAAAAATTTGATTCTGATCAACAGAAGGGGCAGTATTGAGGAATCAATTGTGGGACAACTGCTTAAAAGTCTATAGTATTTACTTTACGCCTGAGGAAAAGCCGTTTGTTCTATACATTCATTTTGAAATTATGCAAAGTCTCCAGATAAAGAAACAACTTTGCCAAAGACGGCATCCAAAGTGCAGAGCAGAGTTTGTGTTATTAAACACATTATTCATTAATTGGTTTGCTGTTTCCGTCTCTTTTGCGCACGTTGACACAGACGGATGTGGCAGAGAGTTACCCTCCAGCAAGGAACAAGAATGTGTTGGCTGTGATCGTGTTGGAGGCCTACAGGAAGCAGGAGATATACACTGCGATTGTGTTGGAGGCCTACAGGAAGCAGGAGATATACACTGTGATTGTGTTGGAGGCCTACAGGAAGCAGGAGATATACACTGTGATTGTGTTGGAGGCCTACAGGAAGCAGGAGATATACACTGTGATTGTGTTGGAGGCCTACAGGAAGCAGGAGATATACACTGTGATTGTGTTGGAGGCCTACAGGAAGCAGGAGATGAAGGGGAAGGAGGAGATGTAGGCTGGGAATGGAAGGATGAGATAAAGGAGGTGAACAAGAAGAGGAGGATGTGTGAATGATGTGAAGGAGGTTAGGACCGAGCCAAACCCTCTCTACCTCCACCTCCTCCACCTCCTCCTCTGTCTCCTTCCTTCTCCTCTACCGTGCCATGTGAGCAGATGGAGCATTAGGTTTACGGTAACAGAGGAGCACGGAGCAGCACGGAGGAGCACTGAGGAGCACGAAGAAAGAAAACCGGGAGGCGAGAAGGAGAGGTCTTCCATTAAATAAGTAAAGTGATACGAAGAGAAGGGGAGAGCAGACATTCTTCTTGCAGGACCTCATGGGGTTTCCTCAGCAGGCCATTTCTCAAAGCTAAATGAAGGATTCAGGTTAGACTAGTAAGACCCACGAGAGCCAATCTGTCCTCACTGGGTAGCCATAATGCGGCTCACAAATGACACCCTATTTCCTACATCATGCACTACTTTGTCCAACCAAACTCCATAGGCTCTGGTCAAAAGTAGTGTGCTATATAGCTGATAGAGTCCTAATTGGGAGGTGACCATACTCCCTGAGAGAAAAAATGAGAACAATATTATCTTTGTCTCTGGTAAAAGACCCTTCTCTTTCTCTCTCTTTCTCTTTCCTCCTTCTCGTTCTCTTGCTTCCTCCCATACCCATCCAGTCCTTCTTCACCTTCTTCTCTTTCCTCCTTCTCGTTCTCTTGCTTCCTCCCATACCCATCCATCCAGTCCTTCTTCACCTTCTTCTCTTTTCTCCTTCTCGTTCTCTTGCTTCCTCCCATACCCATCCATTCAGTCCTTCTCCAAAAGGCTATTTTGAACATGATTGTGGGCAAATAGTTCTCTGCCATGCAACTCATTGTGGAGCAGCTTCAATCATAGAAGCTAAACCCTCTAAAATCATTATAATTTAGAACAGTGAACTGACAAAAAGAGAGAGAGAGCTCTGCATGCACGCCAACCCCAGGGCAACCGGCTCTATTAAGAAGTATTGTGGGCATAGGCTATCATTTTAATCACCTAGACCTACATATTCAACTAAAATAGATCCCTCTACCCGCCTCTGCTATTCCCTGGCGTCGGAGAGAGGGCACGACGCTCAATAACCTCCGCCACACTTAGAAGAGGGCCAAGTAGGAGGAGGTGTGAGAGTCAAATGACACCCTATTCCCTACGTAGTGCACTACTTATGACCAGAGCCCTGCAGGGAGCCACATATGGCCCTGGTTGAAAGTAATGTACTACTTAGAGAGTAGAGTGCCATTGGAGACAATACCTTAAAAAAGAAACTGATGATGTAAAAAAATGACAAAAAAAAATAGGGCGAACGAGGCCTGCAGCAGAGTGAGAGATAATCAATTTGACAATCATCCAATTAAGCTTAGGCTCTGACCTGTGTGTACATGTTATTTCATCAGTACTATCGAAAGCTCGTTTTTTCATAATAAAATAACTTAGCCAACATCAAAGATGGTAGAGATGCTGTATTGTAGTTTGAGCCTGGTTCATAAACGTTTCTGGAAAGTTAGTAAATATGCTAACTCCACAACCAGTCGCGCAAAGGTAAGTAATATTGTAAAACACCATGATTCCACTATTATTGCAGATATACATATTGTAATTCTGTGCTTTGGGTCTTCCAAGTGTTTCATATCAGCTTCCACTCAGTGCTACAACACTATGGCGTTTTCTGATTTCAAAACAAAAAATACATTTTGAATTAAACAAACCCACATTGTACTGTAACTTGGAAGATATGTGAATACACTAACGGATCATGACAGGAAGATTACCCTGTATCCAGTATCTGTCCGCAAATGCATAAAAATGGTTAACCTAACTGTCTCTTAAATCAATGGTTCACAGTCTTGTTCCAATCATAGTCGTTGCATTGGCTTTATATAGCTGTTGAAAATACTCTACTCATAATTAACCTTGATTATTCAAACAGGTGTGATTGAACTAACATAATTAAAAATCGTTAAATCATACACTACAGAGGAGGTTCCATGTGGCTTAGTGAGCTAAGTCACTGCACTGCAGGACAGTCTACATCTTGATAGTCAGTGGTTCGAGCCTGGCATAGTGCTGCCCCGGATTTGGGTATGATAAATCCGATTATCTATCCTGCCAGGTTGCTCTCCAGTGACTCCTTGTGTCCAGATTTGGTACTTGTGGGTTCCATCGCGGAAGTATAGTCGGTGAACGTAATCATCCCCTGCATGATCTGACTAAAGGCTTCCGTGTTGGATGGGCGACGTGTTTGGATGAAACATGTTTGCATTGCAAAAAAAGACACTACAAAAATAAATAAAACAAAGTATTTCTTGCTTGTAAATAAGTAAAATAATCTGCCAATGAAACAGGCCATATATTACTGAAAACAAGTGTTATTATCTAATACAAATAAAGCTTGTTAAGTAATTATGTCTTATTTTAAGGATGCTTATATTTCTTTTACCTGAAAACAAGATAAATATACTTTTTTGCCAGTGGAACAAGATTTATAAGACAGGACGTTTTGCAGTGTGCACCCTTTGCCATCAGACAGATGAGTCCATTGATTTGCGGAGCTGCAGACAATGCAGGATTAGAGGGAATTGGGAGGGAATAAAAATGGGGGAAAAAATCACACAAAAAGGAAAATTAAATCATACATTACAGGTTTCTGGTTATTCCTGGTATTTTTTTAACATAAAAAACCATGTTAAAATTAGCAATTATATTCCTTCACCAAACCAAGTCCACTGGGGGTCTATTTTAAACATATCTGTGGATTAGAAGAGACAGCTGTCCTTGAAAGTTGTGTGGTTCAATAATCCTATTCAGCAATAGAGTGTCCAACAAAGAGCTGAGGGATTTCATTGTCCAAACAGACAGATCTCATTTTAAACCTGTTTAAAGCGTGTCCAAAAAGAAAGAAAACCTTTTTACACCTGTTCAAAGTCTACCCTCAAATTGCTCTTTTTTGAGTACTTTGTGTTTAGTAATTACAACTGATGTTTGCAGCATTAAACACACTAATGTGGAGAAGCATCTAAACCAGTTCCTACTCACATTGCTTCAGACACACACACTGGCACACTCTGGCCTGGAACAAAATGGCACACACTGGCACTCACTGGCCTGGCACACACACTGGCACACACTGGCAACACACACTGGACCATTGACAACTTAAACTGAATGAGAACATGATGCATTTTGTTTCTTATTTCTAATTGGCTAATGGATCTGTGGGTCTGTCAAAAGTTTAACAAATTTCTATTTTCTCTCAGTTATAATTGTTAAGAATGGTCTACAACAAAGATCAGGTTGAAGACGTTGTCCTGGTTGCTAAGCAAACATACTATGCATCTTCGATCAGCAACACCCAGGCCTGGAGGAAATCATTGGAAAACAACTTGGAGATTAAACTCAGCATTGGTCTGGGAACCCATCCAGGAGTCCTTCAGTCAGTACCCATCATCCAACCAACACACAGATACGCATGGCAAGACTGAGATTCGTTCTCCGTAAAGCCTAATATACTGTACTTGACTGTGTCCCAAAAATGGAAGGGAACAAAGTAATGTCTATACATAATCACACCTTGACAATAAACTTTAGCCAAGCGATTTCTCAAATATCACTGTTTGTATAGGCTACACGTGTGAACTGCTTTCCTGTTAATGCCTTGCAGTGACTGCATATGTCTATTTAAAGAAGATGTAGCGACTGTACACATCCTAAACATATTCTTAGACATATGGTGGATTAATTATTTTAACTGTATAATCAAGAAGCTTTTTAGGTTCAAATGCTATTGCCCCTAAAACTCACATAGCTGATTCAATTAAAAATAGCATTTTATTTTGTTGACTTGATGTTTGTGTAAATTAGTCACTTAAAGTCATTCAGCCCGTTCCCTCTAAGCCCAGATGTGTGTGTGTGTGTGTGTGTGTGTGTGTGTGTGTGTGTGTGTGTGTGTGTGTGTGTGTGTGTGTGTGTTGATCAAATCCACGTTGTCATGATGTCAGGACAGGTACACCTCTATGGGCTCTTACTCAGGATAATGGGGAGATTAGGGAAGATACTGAATAGAGGGAAAGATACCAATTCACAAACAGCTCACCGTGCCAGCGGAATGGCATCATTTACACAGCAATTTCAAACCTTTGTCCAGGTGGTTCAATCGTCACCCCTCAAACCGATCTGCCTGTCAGGGGCTATGATCCAGCCAGCAGAGTTCCCCTCTCAGACATCACTGTGAATGACCTGACCCACTGTCTCATAATGGCTGAAATGTTAACCATCAAATTGATATTGTTTTAACACTATGGCATTTTTTCTTTAAAGTTTAATATTATTTTTATATTTTTTTATTCTTTATTTAACCAGGTAAGTTGACTAAGAACAATTTCTTATTTAAAGCAACGACCTGGGAGCAATTAGGGTAAAGTGTCTTGCCCAAGGACACAGCAACATTTGGCTCAGTCAGGAATCGAACTGGCAACCTTCTGACTACAAGTCTGACTCCCTACCTACTGAGCCATCTGCGCCCCCATAATGCTAGTTTGATTACACATAGTGTCATGTTTTGAGTGTTTGGCCACTATCTAAAATGTAGGTGGTTGGTATTCTGAGTGGTGATGGTGGTTTGGTGATTGTTGAGAAATAAACTTAACACTAATTGCTGCTGAGGTGTCTCAAGGGGATATGGGGATAAGGAAAAAATACACGCCATGTCACCCAAACACACTGGTACAAAATGTGTACATTTCTGAAACTGGGGAAATGGAAGCATTTAGACTATGACTCTGAAATTGAGCTCTGGGTCATGTGCTGACTGTTTACCCTGGGGACCAATAAAGCCGCACAGGGAGAAGTAGGAAATAATGAGCGACATTGACCCTTTAAACCTGGAAGGCCTAAGGTGAAAGGCTGTGGATTCTGCCAGGTTGCATCGATCAGTACCTCTTATTGATGAACAAGCAGGAAAAGGACACACAAACACACAGCTAAGTAAGAGTAGAAATGCTCAGAGAAAAAAAAAATGCATGAAAGCATATGGTATAAAATAATTAATTCTATAGAGGAATGGAACTAGAGATGAATAATAAAAATAATGTGCAAATGGAGACATTAGCTAAGATCCAATTCATCTATTTAAAACTGGTATATTTTTGGTTCCTACAAATTACTTTAACATTTGTTAAATCACAAAACCGAGCAGGCAGGTATTACTAGTGTATTACCAATACATAACATGACATAATAACAGGGAACACACCACAGAATTTGTTACCAGTAATTAAAAATATAGTTACATAGGTACAACTACAAACACTTTATATTTATTTATATTGTATCAAGTTCACAAAAGTTATTTTTAAATTGGCTGTGTCTGTAAAAATGTATATTATTTAGGATACACTGTAAGAAAAATCTGCAAAAAAAGTATACTTGCAAAAATCTCCTTTTTGTCTGTAAACCAATGACAATTGTACCGATACCTTTTTTCCAGTATTTAGTTAGAAAGTGGAAAAGACAGAGGAGATTCTTTTCAATATCTGTGGGCAGGAATCGAGCAACGCTGCGCTGAAGTGTGTTCAAGACGCAGAAACGTAGACTACTGGACCAGTCTAGCCACGTGTCTAAAATGTTCATAAAATTCCAATTAACTCTACCATCTTTCTGCCACAGAAGTCAATATTTAAGCAAAACCCCATTTGCATTTAACAATTTGATGATGTGAAAATTCTTTCATATGTTTTCATTCTGCTTTTTACATACTAAAACCAATTTTATAACACCATCTTCAAAGTACCAATATTTAACTAAAGATCTAGTTTGGTTCTTTTAGGTTGTACTATTATTTTGTTGGAAAACACTTTACACTACTTGGGGGTTTATGTTCAAACACCTTTAAACCCCAAATCTCAGTTTGAATTTAAATGTTTCATTATAAAGTATTTTCTGCACTGTTCTGCGTGTGGTACATTTTCAGACTCTGTAAAAATAAGCTGTACATTTTTTTTAAATGCAGTACAATTCCCATTTTAAACAGTTCCTTCAAAGTAATAACATATGATATAATGTATAAACACAGTGATTGTCTGTTAATTGATGGGAACAATATTTCCAGAGTGATTTAAATACAAATTAGATTTTTACAATGTATATTTATTTTTGAGGTATATTCTTTAACTTCATAATATGAATGAATGGTGATTTTCAACTGGTGAATGTATGGTGATTTTTGCATTTCGAAGTTAAAAAGTCTCTCTCCATCTGTCCCCATCCCTCCATCCCTTTATCATTCTGTGTTCTTGACGACCCATGTCTGACGTTGACGGAGAGGTTTCCGTTGCCGTGACGCCGTGGTCTGTTTGTCATTCTGCCATCTCCAGGCAGCCCAAAAGGAGCCTCATTGTCCCCGACGATGACGCTTGTCTAAACTGCTTACGACAAACCCAATTAATGGAAACGTACTGACGCATCAGAAAAACAGATTTTCTGTCAAGCTGTCACCTCTTTCCTGCTCTCTCAGGAGAAGCTGATGACAATTCTGGAAAGCTCTTCCGTTTGGTCTTAACCTCCACCAAGCCAAATTTTATACCTTTTAAGAAACCAACTTCCCCTTTGTGTCTTCATTTTACATTAATCAGGTTTTATATACAACAGTATTAAGAGTGTGAATATATTAACATCTGGTCATGAAATAACAGTATAATAATCATATATAATTTTATTTGGGATGAAATAGGATTGGGTCTTTGAGATTTAGACAGTCAATCATAGGGCATTATAGTCACAAAAGCTAGCAAATCATTCAGACAACATATAGTTATAGTGCAGAAAGTCGTTAATTGTTCAACAACACTGAAATATGTTTGTGTACAAATAGGGCAATTATGTAGGCCAACTACACTGTCTACCTCTTTAACTCTCCCAATCTTTCTCTCTATTTCTCTGGGATCCTGCATTACAATGATCAAAGGAGTAAATCAGCTCCATCACATTCCCTGCAACATCTCACACTACACACACAGATGGGCCGATGCACACACACATTCTCTGGAGGACATTCAGGAGTAATATGTTTCCTTCAGCCCTGTCAGAGAAGGTCAAATACCTACGCTAGGTGTAGATTGTGTCTTTGACAGCTTTACCAGTGCAGAGTTTCAAAACTGTTAATTAAACATCCTTAATACATGTGCAAAGCATTTTACAGATCACATATGAGTCCCACACTGATATGAAATTGTATTCCACTATGTGTGTATTTGTCTATGTGAGTGTGTGTAAGTGTGTGTGCATGGCCTTCTGCATGCCAACACACTCCTCTGGCAAGACTCCAACAGGCCACATCTGGCACTTGAAAGATTCAGACCACAGAAGGTGATCACCCAGGCCAGGAACCAAGCCAAACAGGAGACACAGAGACGAGGCGAGGGATACAGAGATGGAGTGGAGAGAGGGGAGGGGAGAGAATGTGAGAGAAAAGAGAATAAATAAAAGGGGGAGGGGCATGACTGGACTGCACTTGCTCAGATGGCATGGTATTTGTGAACTAAACAAACATAATAATGAATTTGGCATCCATTTTGATGTACAGAAAACTTCCTGAAAATTTCCTATAAGTAACACATGCCCTCAGCTTCTGGTATAGTCTTCTAAATCCCTAACCAGATATTACAAACAGAACAATATAACATAATGAATGCACAGATACAGTCTTATTCAAGTGCAAGTTTAGGCACCCCTGATAATTTCCATGATTTTCATTTATAAATAATTGGGTGATTGGATCAGCAATTTCATTTTGATCTATCAAATAACTGAAGGACACAGTAATATTTCGGTAGTGAAATTAGGTTAATTGGATTAACAGAAAATGTGCAATATGCATCAAAACGGAATTAGACAGGTGCATAATTTTGGACACCCTTGTAATTTTGTTGATTTGAATACCTGTAACTACCTAGCACTGATTAATTGGAACAAATAAATGGTTTGGTGAGCTCAAAAATCCTTAAACTTCATAGACAGGTGCATCCAATCAAGAGAAATGGTATTTAAGGTGGACAATTGCAAGTTGTTGTTCTTTTGACTCTCCTTTGAAGAGTGGCAACATGGGGGCCTCAAAACAACTCTCAAATGACCTGAAAACAAAGATTGTTCAACATTATGGTTTAGGGGAAGGCTACAAAAAGTTATCGCAGATATTTAAGCTGTCAGTGTCCACTGTGAAGAACATAGTGAGGAAATGGAAGACCACAGGCACAGTTCTTGTTTAGGCCAGAAGTGGCAGGCCAAGTAATATTGGAGAGGCAAAGCCGAAAGATGGTGATAACGGTCTAAAACCGCCCACAGCCAAAGTCCTAAACGTCATCTTGCTGCAGATGGAGTCACTGTGCATCGTACAACAATTCAGCGCACTTTGCACACAGCCTGATCTCACAGAATTCTGTGAAATGAACACGGACCAACATCTGTGCCAGTTTCACGGATTGGCAGAATATTCCATGAAATTAACATGGACCAAATTCTGTGGCTTACATGAAAGCACATAAAAGTCTACGATGGGCACACGGAAGTGATGGATGTTGATTTCAATGAATTTTGTGAGACCTTGTTTTTAAATCGATCTAAGCCTTACCCAAACCCTTACCCTAACCATAACCACTCAGAATCCTTGCTGTTAAGTCGATCTAAGCCTTACCCAATCCCTTACCTTAACCACTCAGAATCCTTTCTGTTAACTCCATGTAACATGTATTACATTGTAATGTATTTTTTGTTAACATGGTGACAGTGAGGAAAAAAAGGATCAAAAAGTACATTTGCAACACGTCTGCATCGTGCTGGAATAGAAAACAAAATGCATGCAATGTGTCCGTCTGAATTTGAACTTGCAATCCCTGGACTGTGAGTCGCATGTTTATATGCACGTCCACCATCCCCGTCCTGCCAACCTGTAAAATCTAAGCTATTTACAACCTGCTACATCATCATGCAATTCCCTAAAGCTGCCACAGATTTAGAAGTTAAGAATCCCTGTTCATTTCACAGAATTCTGTGAGATCACATTGTTGAACAAGGAGAAGCTGTACTGGAGAGTGATGCAGAACCAGCTTTTTATCCACACACGCCACAAACAGAGTCGCTTGAGGTAAACAGGCAAGTTTAATTTTGGAAGAAGGTGCTGTGGACTGATGAAATAAAGATCGAGTTATTTGGTCATAACAAGTGTCGTTATGCATGGTGGCAAAAGAAAACAGCATTCCAAGACAAACACTTGCTACCCACATCAACATTTGGTGGAGGTTTCATCATGCTGTGGGTGAACTGGGAAACTAAATATCTTAATATCAGCAGATACTTAAGAATAATGGAGAGGAATCAGTCACAAAGTTGAAGTGCTGGGGGGGATTTCCACGCCGGGGCTGGAAATCTGGATTCTCTGATTTATGGAGGTCCATGTGTGTCCGTGTTCATGTGTTGCTAAAATAGTCTATGGTTGGATAAAATAGACTCTAGTGATTTTTTTTCAAATGTAATTGTGTTTTTACATGGAACACTGACAATATATTTATTCAAATTCTGTGTACAATGTATTTGTTACTGTTTTTAAGGTTGTTATGGAAGATGTGGTAGAGGTTTTTTCAATCACATACTCTTATTGTATTTTTATGGTCACAGTGTGGGAGTAGACCAGAATCAAATGCAGGAGGGTTGTGTTCTTTCCCATTAATTTGCTTAATTAGAAGAACACCAGGCTAGTATATACAAACGAAGCACAAAGCAGCGAAGGCGGGGGGATGGGGTGAGGGACGGGTGATTGCATATCTGTAAATATTTGTGAGTTCATGTGTGTGTAGGACTGGGGCCTATACTACGAAGTTCAACATGCCCTGGATTTTTTTTCATTACCTGGTTTCACTGAACCTAACAATTGCGATCTAGATAAGAGATGTCACGACGGTGGTAATCAATTCGTTAAATCAACACAGGATTTCCCAATCTAGTGACGAACGTGTTCACATAAAAGGGGCAGTGTGTGCAACATCGGACCAATCGCAGACAAGTCTATGACAATTGCATATTTTGCTCAATTTGATAATCGTAGAGAAATATGAAGAGCATAAACAATATAATCCATACATAAAACAGGAAGGAAAGCTGGGAAGAAATTGCCACCCATGTATTTATAAATGCCTCAGGGTCATAGATATCACTGACTATAATTACAATTGTGGATTCCATTAAACCAATGTGTTGCTTAATGCTTAATGCTGATCGTGTCAAAATATTGTGTCAAAATGTCAAAATATTTGGTTGTTCAGCAAGTTCTGTCGGAGTAGACAGTAAATGTATGTATACTGTCTCTATGAAAATGGATACATTGATGTTGGTCCATATCAAACAGACCATACATTAAAATACTTGTCACAAACAAACGCAATACTATGCATAAAGTCTGTGTAACTGTAGGCGCACAACTTCGATGTAGGCTATTGCATTGCACTGGCACAAGCCGCACAAGAAGCTGACAAAGACACGTCACTCCCTCCGCTAATCAAATCAGAGAAAGCCAATGGTGACTCCCAGAATGGTGACCCATTTTTCAGTCGAGAATTGATTAGTAGGTGGTGCTTTTGTTCGGGTTAATTGGTTATCTTGACTATAACCTGCTCCAGAGCAGGTTAGGTTTGCAGCATAAGTTACCATTGCGATGTAACCCAGTCAAAGGTGACCCAACAATGTGATATTGAAAACCTTGTGTTAAACCTGAAGTTACCTCGCTAACCCCAAATCTTGTTTCGTAGTATAGACCCCTGGAGAGATTGCTATGTCTGGCATCAAATCCCAAAAGTGTCAAGTCCGCAAGATGTCATAGCATACACAGCAAGTTGCCATGGAGACAACCTTGGTCCTGTCCCAGAGTCAAACAATCACCAGGTGTCTGGTGATGGGGGAAGGAACAAGAGCGGCTCACTGCAGTGCTCACCAGGGGGGAGTTCTTATTCCAACAGCGGCCTTGGCCAAGACTGGTTGTGGAGAGCCGGAATAGATAAGATTTGTTGAATCTTGGGGTAAGCAGCCGCATTCCAATTTACGAGCTGGTCCATTTGGTCAATGGTCCACGGAAAGAGCCGCCAGACACACGACCTGCCACTTCTCCCATGCGTCCATTGTGTAGCCAGCTGCGAACGTTCTGGCAGGGCAGTCAGGTTCCCCTGAACCCAAGATTCTTGTCAAGAATATGGTGTAAATTGCAGTTGATCAAATCTATGATTTTTTTGGAGAGCAGTGCTGAGAGAGTCTCTAAAAAGTACAGGACAATAAACGTGATGAAAGAAGCAAGCAGGGGAGGTAAGAGAGAGGGAGAAAATGCAACCGCCTTCGTTGAGAGTATACACACACCTTATATACACAAACATAACACAGCTGACACCTATTAGACATTGCAGCTTCACAAACTGATTGGAAATTGCATGGAAAGGAACACAGTGGCTTTATAAGATGGGTGACGCAGAACGTTGGAACCTGCGCTCACCAGCAGAAGGGGGCCCAGGATCTCCCATGCTGACAGTACCCCATCCCTGACACGCAGCTCTCACGGCGCAGCAATCCCTGCCCAGGGGCCGACCCCAAGGACTTGGTGAGTGGGCGATCCGGCCGGCACAGGTGGCTGACCTGTCCTTGCAATAAGACCGCAGAAACCTACCCACTTCCTGGTTTACGCGCACCACCTGCCTGTTAACCTCTGGGTGGAACCCAGAGGTGAGACTTACCGTGACCCCCAACCTCTCCATAAAGGCTTTTTTGGGCTTTTGGGCCAAGTGAATTGGGGGCCACCATCTGACACAATATCCTCCAGGATGTCATAGTGCCAGAAGACATGAGTAAACATAACCTCAGCAGTTTGTAGGGCAGTAGGCACCCCAGGTGAGGAAGGAGGCAAAAAGTATTGGAGAACCTGTCCACAATGGTCAAGATCACAGTATTGCCTTCTCAGGGAGGTAAATCAGTGATGTAATCTAAGATAAATGAGACAGGGAGAGGCATTAACTTCCCTGCAGGTAGGTGCCTCGTCATCTTACTCTGTGCACAAACCGAGCTAGTGGACACATACACCCTCACGTCCTTGGCCAAGTTAGGCCTTCAGTACTTGCCAGCCAGACAGCTAAGAGTGTGGTCAACACCAGGATGATGAGGGAGTAGTGTGTGCCCAATACAGGAGTCTACTGTATGTCTAACAGCCAGGGGTACATATAAATGATTTACAGGGCACTGAGCAGGAACACACTCTATACACAGTGCCCATTAGATCTCTTCATCTAATTCCCATACCACGGGGGCAACAATGTAGGCCTTGGGAATGATGGGTGTGTCATCCACCATTCTCTCCTCAGTGACATGCTGGCGCGAAAGGGCATCCGCCTTAGCGTTCTTGCTTCCTGGTATATACAAAATTGTATATGTGAATCTGGCAAGGGTCATAGACCACCTCGCCTGGCGAGTGTTCAGTCTCCTCGCTGCCTGGATGTACTCCAGGTTACGGTGGTAAATCCAGACAAGAAAAGGGTGTTTGGCCCCCTCTAACCAGTGCCTCCATGCCATGAGAACCTTGACAATGGCTAACTGTTCTCAATCCCTGACATCATAGTTCCGTTCAGCATGTGTCAGCTTCCTCAAGTAAAATGCACAGGCACAGCTTTGCTGGTGAGCCCGACCATTGGGGTCCACAATCAACTGTGAATTTGGGTCATGGTGAAGTTGGGTCATGGTGAAGTTGGGTCATGGTGAAGTTGGGTCATGGTGAAGTTGGGTCATGGTGAAGTTGGGTCATGGTAAGCCAGTATAGGAGCAGATGAGAACAGGTCTTTCAGTGAGATGGAGGCCATGTCCTCCTCAGGGGTCCACCGCAACCTGGCCGGCCCACCCTTTAACAGGGATGAGATCGGGGCTGCAACCTTTCAAAAACCACGAATGAACCACCAATAATAATTGGCTAAACCAAGGAATCCTTGTATTGCCTTCACTGTGGTTGGGGTTGGTTAAATACACACTGTGCTAATGCGGTCTGATTCCATCTCCACCCCAGTCGAGGAAATGTGGTACCCGAGGAAGGAGACAGACTGTTGGAAAAACAAGCATTTTTCAGCCTTAACGTACAAGTCCTGTTCCAGCAGTCTCCCAAGCACCCGATGGACCAACGAAACACAAACACAAAGATGTCATCAATGTACACAAACAATCATGTCTCTGAAGATCTCATTTACGAATGCCTGGAACACTGCCAGAGTATTCATTAACCCATAAGGCATAACTAGATATTCATAATGACCGGTCGTAGTGCTGAATGCTGTCATGTATTCGTCTCCCTCCCAGATACGCATGAGATTGTAGGCACTGCGAAGGTCCAATTTTAGGAACAAGTGCACACCATTCATAGACTCAATACTGGACGAAATAAAAGGGAAGGAGATAGGTGTACCTGACAGTGATTTTGTTGAAAGCACTATAGTCTATGCATGGCCGCAGACCACCATCTTTCTTCCTCACAAAAAAGAAACTTGAAGATGCAGGTGAAGAGGAGGGACTTACAGTGGGGCAAAGAAGTATTTAGTCAAAAAAGTATTTAGAAGAGACATTCACCCATGTCTCGGCCTTCTGGGTGGTGGTCGAAAACCGAGTAGAACAGCTGGGTGAACGCCTCGTATTTATCAATGACAGGGTTGTTATCCATCCAGAATATGTTGGCCCATTTTGGCCCACTCCAACGCACGTCCGGAGAGACACGAGATGAGGGCCTGTTATGTCCAGAGGCTTTGGGAGATGTGGTTGTGAAGTATAAGCCCAGCTGGAGGAGGAATCCCTAACATCCGGCCGTCGCCCCATTGTAGTCCTTTGAGAGGGACAGATGCACTCCGGCAGCGGTGTGATACCCAGGACTGGTACCTCAGCTGGTGGCAGGTTGAAAGCAACAGGTGTTGAGGGTGAGCCCCGCCTGCAGTTCAATTGATTTATTGATGAGGCCACCTAAACCATGGCAGCCCCCAGCCTCTCTAACATAGCCCGGTGACCATGTACCATGGATAAAATATCAGTATAGGAGGCTCCAACTCTAGCAGCCTCTGCCTGTCCTGCTGACTCGATAAGCTCCTGTGTGGTGAGATATTCTGTCACCATACAGAGGAGTCGACCAGAGTCAAATGCAGGAGGTTGTGTTCTTTCCTTTTGTCAAAATTAGAAGAACACCAGACTAGTAAATACAAACTTCAGCGAAGCACAGCTGAGATGGTGTAATAATGGCGCATCTTGCTTTATAAAAAAAGAAACACCTACTAGGGAGTTTATCCTAGCCACTGTGCATCACTTGTGTTGCTTGCTCTTGTGGGTCTCGGGCCAGGTGTCTGCCAAAGCACTTTGTGACAACTGCTGTTAAGGGCTTAATAAATAAATTTAATTGATTGATTGATGTAACTGTTACCATTAATTTCTTGCTTTATTTTCTTATTGACTTGGTGTTCAGATGGCTGTGGTTGGGGAGTCAGACTTGTAGTCAGAAGGTTGCTGGTTTGATTCCCTGATTGAGCCAAATGGCGTTGTGTCCGTGAGCAAGGCACCTTACTCTAAATCTCCCCAGGGGAATGTCCTTGAATTCACTGTTAAGTCACTCTGGATAAGAGTATCTGCTAAATGACTAATTTGTTAAATACTGAGTATTACTGTACTTCTAATTATTACAGTATCTATCTGTTTTGTTGGATATTTGATATGTGCCTGTATGTTTGTTTTCCTGTAACATTTCCTGTTTGCATAATTGTTTGTGTGTGCGTGTGTACTGTATGTGTGTGGATGACCCCTTCCTGTAACAATATATTGTATGTGTGCTTAAATTTGTGCATGTGTAGGTGTGTGTGTGTGATGTATGTGTGTACATGTGTATGTACAGTCTGCATGTGCGCAAGCCCTTCCTGTTATAATACAGTATATGTTTCTCGCTGGCCTGCCCAGCATTGACAGGAGATCAATACAACATATACTGTTCACCTTCCATGCAATTTGGCAGGCCTCTCAAAGATGGAGTGATGGATGAAGTGAGGGTGGAGGAGAGGAAGGGAAAATATGGAGGGATGGGGGGATGAATGTACCCCCCTGAGGTAGAAAACAACAGGAGTTGGACTATTTGGAACAGCGAGGTCAGGGAAGGTTAATGAGGCGTGGGACGATGATGATGTGGAGGTGAATGATCCAGCCATTAATCACGACCAGACCAAGCGCTGTTTGACAGAGAAATACAACGGCCAGTGATTAACCAACACTGAGACCTGTCAGCTGACGTGTTGTTCCAAATTCTGTCATATAATTCCATATAGCACTTCCTCTGAACCACTAAAGCCTTATGTTAGATAGGTAAATAGTGAGATCTGATCTTGGAATGCAAATGTGACATTTTATTACACAACATTATTATAATTTAGGGTTGAAAAATGTATGATGTTATTGGATTGCCTCTAATACTCCTGAAAACAACTGTTTAGGAGATTAGCAATGTTATGCTTTATCTTGGCTAGGTCACAATGTTATGCTTTATCTTGGCTAGGTCACAACTGTTTAGGAGATTAGCAATGTTATGCTTTATCTTGGCTAGGTCACAATGTTATGCTTTATCTTGGCTAGGTCACAACTGTTTAGGAGATTAGCAATGTTATGCTTTACCTTGGCTAGGTCACAATTGCAAATGAGAATCAGTTCTCAACCCTGGTTAAATAAAGTTGAAAAAGAAAATAAATAATAATAATGCAGCAGTTCTTATAGTTATCAACCTTCAAAGCTAAAGATGACTACATTTCAAATGTTCAGGCTTTTATTTTATTTTTAAACACTTGCACATTTGAACAGAGACAGAGGGAACAACAGGAGAAGGGTTTTTGGGGAAGGAGTGTTGAGCCAGATTGGATCCCTTGATGCAGAAGTACATGTCAACCTGAGGCAGCGTGTTTTGACCACTGGTCACAGATCTCTAGGCTTTCAGTTAAATTACGTTCTCACAACAGTTGGAGGCTGCCGAAATACAATAACAATGTGTCCTAAAATAGCACACTATCCTTTAGTGCACTTTTTGAAACCTGAGCCAATTGGTGCACTAGTAAATGTAGTGCCCTCAGCACTATAGGGTGACATTTGGTTCTCTGGATGTAGCCGTAACAACATCAACACTATGTTCAATAAGCCTGAAGCCTGAATCTCACATGGTGTTACTGAGTTGTCAGAACAGTGTGAACAACCTGCTATAGAGATGTGTTCATGTTTGGGTATTCAACAGCAACATTTCCTCTCAGAAAACTAAGAAACATTATTGATTTGAAACCTCACCCTTCAGACAGATGTCAAACTCAACCTGCAACATGTCAGAAGAGGCAAACATTTATAGTAATTGCTGTTTATTGGGAAGTAAAATTTGAATATGACTTTCAGACAATCATCATTTAGTTCTGGCACCACTGGGTTTCTAAAGGACACATAAGGATATCATGCTAAATATTTTGTAGACTGACATATGGACTAGATATTAAAGAGACTGAGAGAGAGAGAATGAAAAGATTAATTGGTCAGAAGTCAGTTGGTACTGTATTTCTTATTACTTAACATCCTAACCTGCCATACAAACCTGCTTATTAAATAAAAAAAGTATTTAGATGCTCTAACTTGGTTAACTGAAATTCAAACCACCGCCTCCTCTCAGAATATTAAGGAACATTATTGATGTGAAACCTAACCTTTGAGCCAGAGGTCAACAGCAACCAGCAGTTGTCAACAGAATGAACAGAATGTACCAATCTGCCATGTACTGTACATACACCGATATTTGCATCCTAAATAGAATAGAAATAAAAATGTTAAGATAGTATTAAAAAATGTAATGCTGTCTACATATATAATACACAGTAATACATGTCTGATTAACAACAAGGACATATTTTATCTTTCTGTCTAATATAGCACGGCTTTCAGTCAATCAGCATTCAGGCCTGGCACCATCCGGTCTCTGAAGTGCTGAACAACATGAAGGACAGTTGTTTATCCTCAAACTGAAGTATAGAGTACTGTAGAAACTGAAGAGACCAGGACAGAGAGGGAAAAAGAGAGTGAAGTTTAATTCATGTTAAAAGGTCAATTTACGCTTCAGAGCGTCAAGCCAATGTTGCTGTTAGTAGCTCCTGAATGGTAGATGCTAGAAACAAACCTGTCACCATGTGAAACTTACAGTGCCTTGCGAAAGTATTTGGCCCCCTTGTACATTTCGAGCTTTTGCCACATTTCAGGCTTCAAACATAAAGATAGAAAACTGTAATTTTTTGTGAAGAAGCAACAACAAGTGGGACATAATCATGAAGTGGAACGAAATTTATTGGATATTTCAAACTTTTTTAACAAATAAAAAACGGACAAATTGGGCGAGCAAAATTATTCAGCCCCTTTACTTTCAGTGCAGCAATCTCTCTCCAGAAGTTCAGTGAGGATCTCTGAATGATCCAATGTTGACCTAAATGACTAATGATGATAAATGGAATCCACCTGTGTGTAATCAAGTCTCCGTATAAATGCATCTGCTCTGTGATAGTCTCAGAGGTCCGCTGAAAGCACAGAGAGCATCATGAAGAACAAGGAACACACCAGGCAGGTCCGAGATACTGTTGTGGAGAAGTTTTAAGCCGGATTTGATTACAGAAAGATTTCCCAAGCTTTAAACCTCCCAAGGAGCAATGTGCAAGCGATAATATTGAAATGGAAGGAGTATCAGACCACTGCAAATCTACCGAGACCTGGCCGTCCCTTTAAACTCTCAGCTCATACAAGGAGAATACTGATCAGAGATGCAGCCAAGAGGCCCATGATCACTCTGGATGAACTGCAGAGATCTACAGCTGAGGTGGGCGAGTCTGTCCATAGGACAACAATCAGTCGTATACTGAACAAATCTGGCCATTATGGAAGAGTGGCAAGAAGAAAGCCATTTCTGAAAGATATCCATAAAAAGTGTTGTTTAAAGTTTGCCACAAGCCACCCGATAGACACACCAAACATGTGGAAGAAGGTGCTCTGGTCAGATGAAACCAAAATCGAACTTTTTGGCAACAATGCAAACCGTCATGTTTGGCGTAAAAGCAACACAGCTCATCACCCTGAACACACCATCCCCACTGTCAAACATGGTGGTGGCAGCATCATGGTTTGGGCCTGCTTTTCTTCAGCAGGGACAGGGAAGATGGCTAAAATTGATGGGAAGATGGATGGAGCCAAATACAGGACCATTCTGGAAGAAAACCTGATGGAGTCTGCAAAAAACCTGAGACCGGGATGGAGATTTGTCTTCCAACAAGACAGTGATCCAAAACATAAAGCAAAATCTACAATGGAATGGTTCACAAATAAACATATCCAGGTGTTAGAATGGCCAAGTCAAAGTCCAGACCTGAATCCAATCGAGAATCTGTGGAAAGAACTGAAAACTGCTGTTCACAAACACTCTCCATCCAACCTCACTGAGCTCGAGCTGTTTTGCAAGGAGGAATGGGCAATAATTTCAGTCTCTCAATGTGCAAAACTGATAGAGACATACCCCAAGTGACTTACAGCTGTAATCGCAGCGAAAGGTGCCGCTACAAAGTATTAATTTTGCACACCCAATTTTTCAGTATTTTATTTGTTAAAATAGTTTGAAATATCCAATAAATTTCGTTCCACTTAATGATTGTGTCCCACTTGTTGATTCTTCACAAAAAATTACAGTTTCATATCATTTCATATTTGAAGCCTGAAATGTGGCAAAAGTTTGAAAAGGGGGCCGAATACTTTCGCAAGGCACTGTATGCTGTAAAGACCTTTGAGCCATTTGTTCATCACTGTCGCAGTTTCACAAGAGTTGGGAGACAGGAGACATTTATTTGAACTGGGAGGAAGGAACTGTACAGAAACAATGAATGACAGAGGGAGAATGAAACACTGCGGCTAAATACTAAAGCAAATGAGGACTAATTCAAAACACCAGGGAACATAATCAAACACTGAAGGGAACTATGGGAAAACAAAATCACATGCTAGACACGAAAAGGACACCAGGGGGAACTAAAGCATCACACATGAGGAAGCAACCAAGAGGCAGGACACACAGGGGAGCAAATAAACACAAAAAAGGTCAATGAAGGCCTGATCACAAGCCCTCACTGGGCTGGATGTGACAATCACAGGTAGATAGAGCAAATAAAAAATGTGCATACCTTTATTCATTTTTATGGTATTTATAAAGATGAATAAACTGAACTCACTAGGACTACAGCTCTTGATCTTCCTCTCAGTCTACTTCCACCCCGCATACACACTTCTCTTCTTCTCTTGGCGAGGGCTTACCGTGTGTTTGTCATTCACTGTACATCTTTCATTCTCTTTATAAATAAATAAAATGAGCTACTTTGACAGTTAGGCTAAATATAATCGAGCCACACATTTAGCTAGTTAATACAGCTACTTTGCACTACAGTACATAACCAGAGCTCTTGCATGTAAGCTAACTACGTAGCTAGATAGCTAGACACCTAACTGAAATATCAGCAGCAATTTTCTTTACCAATTTGAAAACTAATTTTTCAAGAGTCCTTTATTTCTATTTCTAAAATGGATGCAGGAGTTAGATAATACAGTAGTTCATATTTAAAAAAAGTTATTTTTGTCTGGCACCTCATCTGCTACATCTCTGCCGTCACGCACACTGAGAACAGATTTCTGAACGCGCTGTTGGAGGTAAATTCATCACGCACAGGCAGTAAACATTCATGATTACATACATTGGCAAAAAGGTTGGTGCGATTAGAATTTAGATAAACATTATTAATGTTTTCAGCGTTGAAAAACTCTGGTAATGAATATCAAGTGGGTAAATGATAATTAACTAAATGACACCCCTGGTCTGGTTACCAATTCTATTTTGAGTGCTCGTTTGATGTGGGCGTGGGGGCGTGCCAGCCAAGTTAGCAACTCTTGTGTGTGTGTGTGATGTGTTTCCTAAACCACCTTAATGGCCCAACAACTAGCGGCCCACCAGGAATTTTCCCGTTTCTCCTGATTACTCACCCCAGCCCCGGCAGGGACTTCTGCTTCGCTGAGGCAGGATTACATCTGACCACATGCTCCCCGTAGTCCGAGATCCTTGAGCAGGCATGATGTTGATATGCCCACAATGTCTCTGGCTCCCACCTCCACTGGGTACAGCCTCACACTCCATCCACTTTCTCTGCACTCCATGACCAGGTCTGCATACTATGCCTTATTTCTTACATAGGGAGCTTCTAGTCCCTCCTCCCATGGCATTGTCAGCTCGATCAGTATCGCTGACTTCACAGCTGCAGACTATAGCACAACATCTGGTCTTAAGGTGGTGCTACATATCTCATGTGGGAACTGTAGCTGCCTTCTTAGGTTCACTTCCATCTTCCACACTGCCCCTGGTGTTAATAGTTTGGCAAGTGGTCTCTTGCTGGTATGCATTGTGAGTTCCTCCTGCCTGACTGAGCCGACCCGGTGTTAGTGCCGTTTTGCAGCCCAACAAAACATGCCAAAGTGAGGCATAAATGTTCCAACATAGGTCACAGTATTGTTCTGTTTCAAGCCATTGGCGTAGGTTTTGAGGGCTCGGGAGAGTGTCATAATGTTGACCTAATTAGGAAACTCAGCCAACCCTGTAGCAGTTTCCAGAATTCTGCCCACCTGATTGTTCATCTTACGACAGCCTCCTAAGTTGTCCACTGACCCTGCTGCCCCTGTGTCACAGGCCTCACTCTGATCTCCTCCTGCTCAATCCTGGTGACCTCTGCATCAACAAAGTCCTTCCTCTCCTTCCTGCTTGCCTTGGACCATGGAATGGGTGGCTTGCTCTATCTGAGTCCTGCCTGCCCTGTCTGGACCATGCCCACGATTTGTTGCATGTTGCAGTCCCATCACTTTCTACACCTCCTCCTTGGTCCTCCATTTCCTTCCAGTCTCAACTCTGGTATTTGCATCAGCCACTGCCCTGTTGGAAGAGTCCCTTAATTCCATCACTAGCCTTGCCTTCCCCTGCCTGTAGCCCAGGGTGATGTATTTCAGGGGTAGCTGGAGTGAGTTCCTTCCATACAGGCCAGTAGCTGAGAAGCACTGTGGTAAGCCAAGCCATTCACGAATGAAGGAGTTGGCTTTTGCCTCCATCCAACTTATGGCTGTTGAGGTGACTTCGCACAGTTTCAGAGGCCACATAACCCTTGGGTACAGGGTGAAGTGATAACATTATACCCTGTACTTTCCAGGTAGCTGACTTGCGTTGATCTTGGACAGGCCTTCTGACAGCTGCTACAGTATGATTTTCCCCATGTCCTTGTCTGAGAGACCAGATGTATTCAGTCTTCCCAGGCTTCAGATGGGCTGATCCACAATGCGGGGGATGTCATCCCTGCTGATGGTGAAGGTGACTCTGTCATTTCTCTCCCCCTTTTGCAATGATAGACTCCTTGCATTCTGTGGCTTGAACTTCATCCTGGCCCCAGCCTTTTAAGCAGCATGGATGTGCATGGGTCTGTTTGTAGCAGGCAGGTGATGTCATCCATATAGTTCCTTAGGGGCAGGAGCCTCTGGCCTACAGGCAGCCGGACCCCACCCACCACCTGCCTTGCCCCAATCAGGATGACCTCAAACACTGCCACGAAGAGGATGGGGGAAATTGAGCATCCCAGTGCGAAACCTAATTCCAGTTGTTGCCAGCCAGTGGTGACTTTCTTCAGTGCAAAGCGTTGTATATCCTGGAAGTAGTTCATGATCATGGTCCTGTTGTTGTCTGAGATGTAGAAGAATTCCAAAGCACAGGCTATGAGCAGGTGTGACACTGACCCGTAGGCATTGGCTAGGTCCAGCCATATGACGTGTAGATTTTTCTTCTCCCTGTTATTCATCTGGATGTCTTCCAAAATCATGGAAGAATGCTCATAGCCAGGGAAACCTGGAATCCTGACTCTATGGTAGCTGGTATCGATGTAGTTGTTCTATGTGAGGTAGGTGGTCATTCTTCTTGCCATCACAGAGAAGATGTTCCCCTCCACATTAAGTAGAGCTATGCTCCTGAACTGCTCGATGGTCTTGGCATTCTATTGTTTCGGAGTTGAGACTACCACTCAGATGGTATGGACTGCTTAGTCCAGGTGGTTCTCATCAGGCTCGTTAAGGAGTCTGCGTGCCTGCTGGAATGGATTCCTGAAGAAACTTGATCTTTTCTTCTCTTTCCTTTTTCTCCATCCTCTGCGTTCTGCCCTCCGGAGGTTAGCTAGGTGGCTTCTAAACTCATCCCAAAGAGCTTTCAGGTCCTCCTTCTCAGACTCCTCTGCTTTCCTCCAACGCTTCTGGCTTTTTGTGATCGATGACCACCAGGTCATAGATCTCTTTCTCCCTCCTGCCCTTTCATCTTATTGTGGCTTCTCTGATGGTCACCTCACTATACCTGTTACTGCATTCTTCATCCAGAATTACCCCAAACAGGTTTAGTTTGGCTACCACTGACCCGCGCAGAGCTTCTTGCAGCAGCCCGCTCCGATTTTCCTCCAACCTCCTCCACTCCTCAGTGTTGTTGGTCATTGGCCACTTGATCTTGTTCATTCGGAGTGGGTTCTTCAGGTTCCTTGCCCTTTGGCTCGACTCTGTTCCTCTTAGCATCGCCTCATACTCAGGCCTGGATTAAGAATTCAGAGGCCCCTGGGCACAATGTCTTGTACGGCCCCCCACCCCACCCACACAATCATGTTTTTTAAATTTTTTGTTAATATTTGCTGGTAACACCCATAGATTGTATAATTACTGGATGGAGCCATGTGTGACATCACCCATTGGTTTGTTCGATATTGCCGTTACGGGCGCAGACATCTTGGTTGCGGCTGTGACGATTTTAGACTAGAGGGAGGAGTAATCTAGCTAGCTAACATATATAAATTGGGATGCTAACGAAAAACAGTATTAAAACATAATGTTAAACAAAATGTAACGTTACTTAACGGAAAAAAGTGAAATGCCAACTGCTTTGAGTGTTTTGTCGTACAACCGAATGCCATAACCACGCCCTAAACGCCACTTTTTTAAATCAACAAGACTATAATTAAAAAAATGAACATCATGATAAACTGCAGATGGCTTAAATCTAGCGATAACCATATACTCATTATGAAAATGTTTACTGAGGTAATAAATCAAGTATATTATGTCTCTCGTTCTCATGGACTATTACAGAAACCAAGCTCTTTTGCAACCAGGCGTATCGCCCTCAGCTGGAATACAGATAGAATGCAGGTTTAAGGCACTTCCTCATTTTCGTCAATTTGCCAAACCGGATGCTCACCCTGTGGTAACACCTCTAGTGAGCAACTAGCTGGCATATGCAAGCACATAGTGCCTCACCCTCACCAATCCAGTTCTATGAATCAAATTCTTACATAATTCACACACAAACACATACCCATTAATGTTTCCTTCCTGTCTGTCTCTCTCCTGTCCGGTCCTCCTCGGCTCTCCAGGGGTTGCCACTCTCTCTCTCCCCCTCTCCTTATTCTGTGAGGAAAAGGATGCAAACAGCATACGTCACCGGACTAATTTGCCTAATCTTCCCGGTACTATAGACCCCCGATCGGAACACAAACTGCTACGATCTAGAAGGAAAAAAATGACCCCCTTAAAAAAAGTTCCTGGGACAAAATGTTCCGGGTAATTCGGAGGAAAATGGAAATAAGTCAACTTGTCAAAAACCTGGCAAAATCTTATCTCAAGTTTCTTCCCCAAATGTTATTTTACTCTTCTTTCTAATCTTTCTACTTTATACTAAAATATTCTGCACTTATGTATTTAGCACTTTATTATTCAAGGCCACTAGGCACTTTGTTTGATGACTGAATGGCAGTAGACACATTACAAGATGCTGTAAATATTCTGGTATAATATTGGTTGCTTACAAATTACAATTGCTGGTATATGACCTGTCCAAATATTGACAAATGTACTATATGTAAGTCGCATTGGATAAAAGTGTCTGCCAAATGCCCTAAATGTAAACATCAAATGTAAAAGAAAGCAGCTTGTTTTTTTTGTTTTTTGATATTACTATATTTAATTTAACCTAAAACCTTTATGACAACCACATCCATCCCGCTTGAGCACCTCCCGCCAATACTGTTTCTCTCCATCTAGCTACTAAGTGCCAGGGTGTGCTTGTGCCACCCAAAGAGGCAGCTGGCACACCCAGAAATCAGATGCATAATGCACTTTTTGTTATAGTTTTGGCAAAGTTTTTTTTCTTTTGAAGAATGTTTTGATAGATGGAACCTGTCTTAATAAAGACACCTCCCTCTCCTTTTCTCTTTTTCGTTTGCGTTTGCGTTTAGTACAACCGCTTCTCTCAGTCATTTTCTTGACCTAAAACGACAGATCCTGCAGTCCGCTTGATTCATAGGATGGATGGCCACAGCCATGCCATATATTAGATGTATCACGGAGGTAGCACACCTAAATCAAATTGTCAACTAATAATCAAGCCCTTACCTGCTTGAATCAGGTGAGCTAGTTCAGGGTTACAACAAAACTGTGAGATGGCGGTGGTCACCCAGGAGAGGTTTAAGAACCACTGCTCAAGTTATACATGGTGTCATTATCTGAAATGTATTTTTTTTTTCTTTGCTTGGGCCCCAAGTGCGCATGGCCCCTGGGCCCGTGCCCATAATGCCCATTGGGTAATCCGGGCATGCTCATACTGGAGGTTCCGGGAAAAGGCAAAGAAGATATAGTCAGGCTCGAATCACTGACTAAATATGTTAAAACTAGTTAGTTAACTGAAATGTAATACAGTAAAGGGGAGGTTTACTCCTTTCACATGTTACCAATCTAACTGTTGAATTTAACTTGTCAAATTACTTGCAAAAATGGGTGAACTTCCTCTTTAATGATTCTATGTATGTTTGCCAATTTTATTCCCAATTACAGTAAATAGTTTAACCTTACAGCACTGTATATTAGACAGTAATCTACCTCTCACCTCTGAAAATATGAGGAAAAAAATACCTTCATAACATATTGCATATTACGTAGAGGGAGAGAGAGACAGATATATCATCAGTGTAAATATAGATGTTGTGCCACATGGCACAAATGCCTTTCTTTGGGATACCCAGACATTACAATCTCCTTCAACGTCATCAGTTGTTTCATCATCCATCATCACTCACCCCTGGTTACTATTCCCTCATTATTACGTGTATTTAACTCCCTCTGCATCTTCACAGTCCTTGTCAGTCATTGTTCTCCTGTTAGTTGCCATGTTTTTTTTTTCATTAAAGATATCATTTTTGAATATGCATCTACTTCCGCCTACTTTCACTTGATGGCACTCATGCCTTTTTTACCCGTGTGTAATGTCTTCCTAAAATTGTACACTTGTTTACATCTTACACAATTTTGCTATAGTTTCTATCATTATTTTCCACTTGCTTTGGCAATGTAAGCAGATGGTTCCCATGCCAATAAAGTCCTTTCAATTCAAAATTGAAAAAATGAGAGAGAAAATGCTCTGAGAGGTGAAGGCCTGATTTCAAGAGCCCTCTTAAAGGTATCCCCATAACCCACTCAATCACACCAGCACTACACTCACTGCACACATACACACACACCACCACTACACTCACTGCATACATACACACACACCACCACTACACTCACTGCACACATACAGATACACACCACCACTACACTCACTGCATACATACACACACACCACCACTACACTCACTGCACACATCACACACACCACCACTACACTCACTGCACACATCACACACACCACCACTACACTCACTGCACACATACACACATCACACACACCACCACTACACTCACTGCACACATACACACATCACACACACTCAATCACACCACCACTACACTCACTGCACACATATACACATCACACACACTCAATCACACCACCACTACACACATACACACATTACACACACGTAATACACAATAACATAGGGTAGGGCTCACAGTCACAAACACCACCACAACTGCAACACTCACTACACAAGAACATACAGTAGTGCATGCTTGCACAATACCCTCACACACACATACACACACATTTGTTTTTCTATCTTTGTGGGGCCCTGATTTTGACTGAAAAATCCATGTTCCCTATTTCCTAGCCCTAAACCTAACCCCAACCTTTTCCCTAACCCTAATCCTAACTTTAACCTCAGTAACCTAACATTAGTTACTTAGGCCAAAATTGTACCTTGGAATAATGCCTAACCCTAACGCTAAACCTAATCAGTAATGCCTACACTCATAGTAACCCCAAATCTAACCCTATGCCCAATAGTACGTTTTTCCCTAAACCTAGCCCCTGAACCATATATCGCCCATCCTCTCATGAGGCCATGCCCACAAGGTACAATTTGTCCCCACAAGGTCTAGCTTTACATCTATTTGTCAGGTTTATGTATTAGTGTGGAGCCATCAATGACATTTCAGGGCCCCACAACCATACGATAAAACAAGGCCACACACACACACACACACACTCACTTTGCAGAGAAAGCAGATAGGCTCTTGTAATGCTCACATACAACATCCACTCAAACACGAACCCAATGAAATCCAGTCTTTGCCAATGTTTCAGAAACAGAGTGAGTGAATGAGATAAAGGAAAAAACAGCAAGAGCAGGAGAGTATAGATGGAACAAGAGAAAATGAGAGAGGGTAGAGAGAAAGAGAGACCATATGTGTTTAGGAGATTCAGATGAAAGAGGCTGTAATGAGATAGGAGCGTTTGAAGTGCCTCCACACATCATTCAACATCCAATTGTCTATGTGGGGTGTGATGCAGCAATTTGAAGCCCTGGCTCCAGATTACGGCACTGCACTGGGGGGAGGCAGCGGAGGGGGATGCTAGAGATGTCCAAATAGGACACTGGTATGTAGGACACCACCACACATCCATGGAAGATTGAAGCTGTCCAAATGTGGACACGGTGACAGCACCACCCACACATGCTGTGGATGAACACTGCTGCTCATCTCTTCTTCAGAACCGGGAGCCCACAATAGAACATGGGTGGAATAAATACGACATTGGCACATGGTTATCAACCCTGTATAATCTCGCTTAACCAGAAATGAAAGTAAATCTTGTTAAAATGGTGATTATCATTGTGCAAACAAAGTATCCTCCATTGTAAAAGGAAGAGTGTCTGTTGCTCAAAATTACATAATTCTCTGTGGGCCTTGACAGATTCTCACTGTTTAATCCACCAGAGATTAGCAAAACTAAAAGGCTGACCAGGGCTGTGCTAAGAGGAGCATAACACTCTAGTGAGCACATATTTTCCAACACCAGCACTCACTATGGCTATTACACACTAGTGAACAAATATCTCCCCAAAACTAGCACTCACTATAGCTATTGCAACAAGGAGTTAATGAACCAATGGAGCTGAGGAACAAAATAGTTAAGAAATATAGAAGTTCAGGAACTAATGAGCTAAGGAACCATGTAGCTAAGGGACCAGGGAGATGAGGAACTGCATTAGAGGAGCATCGTCCTGTATGCTCCCGGAAAGTCTTTCTCATTTATCCCAAATGTTTGGCAATCAATGTTGTTCATTATTGTTGCACACCTGGGGAATAAAAAACATATTAAATATTAGTTCTACCAGAAAACACAGTTTTTTACACAGAAGAGCATCTTTAGTGCTCTTTAGAGAGACACCATGCTTCATTGTAATTTTACTTTGTTGCCCTGACCATGCTGGTTATCAGTGTTGATGCTGTTTACAGTAGGAAGAAAAGGGGGCTAATCAATGGTGAATTTATTGTGACCTTCTCAAAGCAAGCTCCACCCGTGCATTACAATGAGCAATCGGTCGGTGCATTACTCAACAGATGGGTAATCAATTGATAAGATGGAATTCTAAAAGCTGCCCAATTAGTCTTCAATGGCTGCCATCCCTCATTCACGGACTGCCTCTCCATGGCAATTAGATGCTGAATACCAAATGGCAGCATATTTCCCATTTATGCCCTTTTTTGTATGAAGAAAGTACACTATGAAAATAAATAGGGTGCCATATATTTTCCCCGACTCTTCCTACTGGTGTGAGAGATGCGTGATTCCAATGAATTGTGCCAAATTGCACACTATTCCCTATAAAATGCACTATTTTAGACCAGCACCCTATGGCTCCCCAGGGTGCCATTCAGGATGCATGCCTTGGTTTCAGCTGCATGACATCAAAGGTTGGGAGGTAGGGGGTGGAGTGGTCTGATGTTTTTTTAATCTGTTCTGGAAGGTCAAATGTATAGTGGTGGTCATAGCCCAGATCCCAGAGCTGCAATCCCACAGCACAACTTCATCAGCCTGTAGTCTAACGATGACTTCACCTCAGAGGTCAAAAGTAAATATATCACATTCATTCATGTGAAAAATGTTAGCAAGGAACGCTGCTGAACCCAACCTAACTGGACAACCGTTTAATGAACAAAGAAGGCCAAAACATTTAATGAAGGAGAGTAATTTCTGTATTTATTTGTAATTATTGAATAGATAATCCACTAGACACGGTGCCCTGTATGATACATTAAACCACAGAAAGTGGAAGGTGTTTCAATACAGCTGCAAATAAAAATGCTTTCAACATCCGCTTTGCTACTTAAAGGGATACTTCACCCTACAGCGATCTGGAGGGGCTAGTAGCTTCTCCCAGACATTTGTAGAACAGTGAGATATGTTTAGTACATGCCTGGCTAGTGTAAGAGCAAGATTTGAAATTTCGCGGGGAATTTTCACACGCTGACGTCACGGTGGCAATCCAATCGACTGTGGAGATAGGAAAATGAATGTAGGCGTGTATTCGGTCGCGAAAGTAAGCATCCCTGTTATACTGATCTGGCTTTCAAACCTACTCTCTTAAAGCCTCGGTTGTCCTTGATTT
>JACXGM010005351.1:10013-35438 GCA_016801145.1 Umbra pygmaea | reverse complement strand
TCTCTGTCTCTCTGTCTCTGTCTCTCTGTCTCTGTCTCTCTGTCTCTGTCTCTCTGTCTCTGTCTCAATTCTAATGGGCTTTATTGGTGTTAAAGTTTTTCTAACAATGTTGCCAAAGCATCAACAGAATATACAAATAAAAATATATACGTAATATATACAAACCATAATGAAACAGTTATATGATATTAAGATCATTTAAACAAAGGTTGTTAGGCAATATGAAAAAAAAAACAAATTATAAATTATATTCTAATGTAAAATCTTTACTTTTGACAAATTATGAAAATTAACACTATTAGGATATATTTGTGTGTCTTTCTCGCTGTCTCTCTCCCCCTGAGCAATGAACGTAAAATAGTGAGTCAGCAAGATTTAGGGAACTTTGATAAATCTCCACTACTTTCCTGGCAGTTCTGCTGCTACTAAACTAACCCAAGATAAGAAAAAACAGTGGCTTGTGTTGCCAAAGTCCTCCACTTGATTAAGCCTGCTTTACTCCTGGGTGGTATATGGCCTGTTTACTGCTGGGTTGTATATGGCCTGCTTTGTTAAAGTCCAAGCCATTATTGTTCATTATTGGCATAGTGTCTTGAAGTAATCCTTTCCCCGTTCTTGTCTTCTATCTGTAGGTACATGGACTCCATTCAACCCAGTGACAGTCCGGTCAATCATATGTGAGTATTGTCTCGGCCTGACATGAGCCTATGGAGGCTGCATCCTGGTAATTGACTTAGCATTATTGAAATGTTTTCCCATAGCAACCCCTTTCATTTACATTTTAGGCAGTGCTGCTAGTGACCATTTCAGTCTGCTTCCCCAGTTAAGTGGATGCATGCAGTGCTCGCTAGAAAAATAAGGACTACCAGTATTTGTTTGTGTAAAACAGGAGATGTTTGTTTCGAAAGGCCTCTACAGATGATCATCCGTTGACTGTTTTGATCGAATAGAGTATACATTCTCAGCATTTATGTCAGGATATTTGTGACATCCGTTTTAGAATTTATAAATGTATTTTTATTTAATGTATTTCACCATTATTTAACCTCTCATGTTGACTAAGAACCAATTCTTATTTTGCAGCACCAACCTGTGGGTATTGTAACCAGTGGGGAGGAGGTGCCGTCAGGGTTAACTGTAGAACAACAGGGTTTTTTACCTTTGTGGTCCGGTATCTGAACCAGGATCCGTAAAGACACCAGTCCAATGCCCTCTAGGCCATCTTGCCACCCATAACATTTACTTGTCATTTTTAGTGGCCCCTATTTTAGGTCAACAATAGAATGTTAGTCTGACCCAATAACCTAAAAACTAAGCATCATCTGTATGTTTAGTATTTGGTTCCATAAACTTCTCATTTACCCAACCAGATGCAGCGTATCTCTGTTAAGGCCTGTGCTGAAGCTATCTACTTTATTTTGATGTAGTTTTGAATGTCATCTTCAGCAAACAAATGCAGTGTCAAATAGGTTTAAATATTGAACAGTCCAGTATTTCCTGCCTAGCAACTCCCTAGTCATTATGGCAGTATGTTTGTGGACAATGTCTTTCGGTATGATGAAGCTCTATCCAATAAATGTGTATTTGCTTAAGTACTGTCAAATGAAAGATGATAATCTATTCTTTAACATAAATAATTTTTTTGTTTAAAATCTAAGCTTTAAAATTATAGAGCAAAAAGAAAACAATGCTTAGTGTCCCAATAGCTATGAAAGGGGTTGTATTTAACGGTTGTATTTTGGAGCACATTTGGGTAATCCCCCATTACTTCACACTATGACTGTACTGTCCACAGTGAATCAGTTATGTTCAAATGGTTGTCCAGCCAACCAGCACTAAGCCTTCACTGTGGAAAATTTATGCATTACTATGTGATTGGATTAAAGCCCAGGGGAGTGTTCAAATGGGTCAGAATTCTTTAAATTGTTGTCATAACAAACCATCCTTACTGTTACCACTTCAAACATTGAACTACTAATAATAGTTGGTAGCCTGCTAGGGATGCTCCAAGTAACCGTTTCTGTGCTCAGAATGGGTGTGGCCGTCCCGGCTTGACTTAAACTTCCCAGCTGCCCAGATATTCAAAGTGCGTGTAGGAAATAAAGCCTCTAACTTACGTTTGTTCTGAATAATCATTCCATGAGTTTGTGGCATGAAATTCAGAGGGATTTTTACCTAACTCCAAGTGAACACGTGGAATGTCTAGCACAAACAGGTCCAGCTACCGAGTCAGATATACAGTATTTCAACTCTGAATTTTGGAACATAGATAGCTAGGAAGTATCTGTAGTAAAACCGTATAAACAAACATTAACCAATGTCAGGACCTTCTAAAAGACAAGGAATCCCAGTCCCACTATTTTTTTTTCCAGTAATAAAGTGCAATGCTGTATGATAGAGTGCATCTAACTCTTTAAGGCTGAAGCTGACCCATGAATATATATTACATCACCATAATAAATAGGGCTGGGCGATATGCACATCGCGATACAATAATGCAATCCAGAGCCCGTTCGGCTGGCAACACTAATGCCCGCCTTACACTATTTTGCCTTCCTAATAAGCCTGATGGCATGGTTTCCCAACTGCCTAAAAATCTGCCAGTCAGAGCTAGAAGTTGTTTCTCTAGCCTTGGCCCATGCCAGATCTCTTCATCTCTTTTCCATATCTTTTCCTCACCCTAACCCTGGTGAAAGGAGTGTGCTTATATGCAATCGCATTACAAAAACTACTAAATTTCTCCAATGTCAGCTCAGCTTCATGAATTGTAGCAATGTGGTCAAGATTAACCTGGTAAAGATCCTGTAAGAAAGGCTGTTCACTAAATTTTCCATGATTTCTTTTAGTGGTAATGTGAGGTTTGGCCCTTCACATCGCTAACACATGCAATAGGGCAGTGGTCACGGACTCCTAATGGAAATACTCCCCTAGCTTTATATTTATCAGGTGTATTTGTTAGAATATAATCTATCAAGGTGGACTTCGCATGCACTTTAAGATTAGGCCTTGTTGGCTTGTTGTTAAACTGTGTGAGATTTACTTCAGTACAGAATTAGTTAATGCTGACTGAGTCCTGTGAAACCCAATCAAGATTAAAATCTCCCAGGATAAGAACTTCAGTAGATAAAAGTGTGTAGATAACTGAATTTTTATCCACGCTATTAAGTTGCTAAGCACATGTTTCTTTGCAGATGGAGGCCGATATACACAGACAATTGTAATTTTACAATTTATGCACAATGTAAGACTTAAAGCTAACAACTCATTCATTTGGGATGGAGACACTTTATTAGTGCAATAGGGTGGGTTTTTCATACAAATGTCATCACACCACCACCCCTACTCATCCTTTCAGCTCTAAAAACATGATATCTATTTAAAGCAATATTGGAATCAACTGTTTTCTTAGATAACCACGTTGCAGATAAAACAAAAAATCCGGACAGGTCTGAGACTACAAGCTTAATAAAAGGTTCTTACCTGTAAGACTTGACATCAGCTGACATTCCCAATTCTATAACATGAGAAAACGTGTGCCTATTCTTTAAAATGCATTTCAATCAAATGTGTATTTTTATATTGCACTTTTCTGGACAGACACTTTTCCTCACACTTGCGTTTGCTCTTCCCACTGACAGCGATGTTCGACAGGGAGAACAAAGGAGGTGTGAACTTCAACGAGTTTGCCGGAGTGTGGAAGTACATCACAGATTGGCAGAACATCTTCCGTACCTATGACAGAGACAACTCAGGCTTCATAGACAAGAACGAGTTAAGGCAGGCGCTGACTGGATTCGGTGAGCAAAGTATGCCTTCTGATTCATTACTAGCTTCTACATTAATTTATGTGGTTATTAAGACCAGCCCAAGTGAATTAAGGATTTATTTTGTGTGCATATATATACAGTTTTGTGCACACACACAGTAAGTTACATTAGGTGGCCACAATGCTACACATTTTCTGCTGTAGCTTCCTACAAGCTCACCTGATTCCCCTGATCCACACAGGAACGAGGGTCATCAGATTTTCAATGGTGTGCTGCTGTCTGCTGCCGAGAGACAACAGACGTGTGATTGTAATGCAGTTTCTGTGCGGTTACAAAAACTAAGGCAAACAACATGGTGATGTTGTCAAAATGATATATCACCAAAAACAAAACTGCGAGTGTCCAGGGACGATATCCTGGTTGCGGCATTTCAAGTATGCCTGGATGTGGCGCAAATGGGTACAGCGATGTCTGGGGCGGACTGGTGGATAGTCCGACAAGGGTAACTTGTCACGTCACTCTCAAGCGACTTCTTGTGTGTGTAGGTTGGGTGCCTGTGAATTCAATCTTGGTTATATAGTTATATAGTGGTGAATGTGTGACCTCGCAAAGCACATATCAACTTAGGGATTCTGTGTTGAATGATCAGTGTTAAGAATCGAAACAGCGTAGCGCGTGTGATCTATCTCCGATCATCCCATACTTAATGGACATGACAAACTGGAAGAAAAACAGGATAAAATCTTTTTTAGCTATATAACTGTGTAATTTCCTCGTTTCCTGACTTTAAACTTCATTCCTCCTAACTTGCTACATTTATTCCCTTAACCTGATACACCAGTTCTTCTCATCTGCTAAAACATTGTTGTTATACTAGAAAAATGTGCAGTGTGTTTCAGTAATGTTAAGTTCTCTCCATCTTCGTTCCTAGGGTATCGCCTCTCAGACCAGTTTTACAACACTCTCATAGAGAAGTTTGACAGACAGCGGAAGGGACAGGTGGCCTTCGATGACTTCATCCAGTGTTGTATCGTTCTACAGGTAAATGGTTTTCATAGGTTTATTGTGTATGAACAGCATGGTAGAATGTACCACTGGCTGTGTTGTAGAGGTCTTCAAGGATATTTCCAAATCAGATTTTTAGAGATCTGATTCCACTTGGCAAGATATGACATTCTGTAGTTTGTTGTCAGATTACATGTATGCATGTATTTATGTAACCAGGTAGACCAATTGAGAACAGATTGTCATTTGCAATGGTGATCTGGCAAAGATAAAGTGCAATGTTGCAAGACAACTTAAATTTACACAAAATGCAGATACTCAGAGTATACAGTAGGAAGTATAAATACAGTTAGCAAATGAGGTAAAATTTAGAGGTAGATCAGTCGGAATGCAAAGTGACCGGCAATAACGATATAGTAGCTAACACGTTTAGCAAATGATAGTTTACAAAAACATACAAAAAAGATAACTGTGCAGATGAATATGTGCAAAGTATGCCATGGTGCGTGATAAAGGCACTGGGACATAAATGGGCAAAGACAATGTGTGAATGAGGAACGAGAGTCGACATGTGTAGTGGTCAGGAAATAGCTCTAATAGAAATTCTTTCAAGGCAGATGGTGCTCTCTCAAGATTCAGAGATTTTTTTTAGTTTGTTCCTGTTGTTGGCATCTGAGAACTGGGAAGGAATGGTGGCCAAAGGAGGTATGGGCTATTTCGGGGACCAGAGAGGTGTACCTGCTTGAGCGCAGGCTGTGGGCTATGGTGTCAAGTGAACTTAGGTACTGTGGGGTTTTGTAGATGAGTTAATACCAGTGAGTTAGGCACAGAATATGTAATGAGGGCCAGCCAACTTGTGCATAGAGGTTGCAGTGGTGGGTATTAAGTGGGGTGTTGGTGACAACAGGTGGCACTACTGCATACTACATCTAATTTTCTCAGAGGCAGTTGTGTAGATTACATCACCAAAGGCTTGGTAGGATGATTATTTTCAAAATTAACCATTCTGCATCTATGTGGTAGCCAACGCTGCAGGGTCAATGGGGAAGACCATTTGGGAGGCGATAAAATGGGGAAAATAATAATAAAAATAAATAAATAAAAAATAAATGATTTTGCTGTGTTTCCAAAACATCAGCTGGTGGGTATGGAGCCGTTGGCCAGGGTGGGTGTAGCCAGGTGAAAAGCATGGCAATGAGAGAATTCAAGCCCTGATGCATTTCCATTGTTCTGGTGGAGTTCAATAGATCTTCTGAGGTCTCCTCAATTTTTATGGTATTGTTTATATTCTATTTTCAAATATAGGAAATTGCTGTGGATACTAGCATCTGTTAAATGTTGTAAATACTGTATGTGTTCATTTACAAACTACTCATATTGAACTTTGACCTTGTGTTTGCTAAACAAAATGATTTAATCTATTTTAAAATATAGGAAATTGCTGTGAATACTAGCATCTGCTAAATGTTGTAAATATGTGTTCATTTACAAACCACTCATATTGACCTTGTGTTTGCTAAACAAAATTATTTAAGCTTTAAATTATTATGTACATGGTGTTTTAATGAAACTTAGATTGGTTATAAAATGAATGCTTAAGCCTAACCCTGGAGTTAACTATTTTAATAAAATAAAAACGAAACCTGTTTGTTAGTCCTGGATTAGGCTTAATCCAAACTCAGCAGAAATAGAAACATCCCTTTTTCAGGACACTAAATTTTAAAGATAATTTGTAAAAAGCCAAATATCTTTACAGATCTTCATTATAAAGGGTTTAAACAATATTTCCATTGATCAAAAAATGAATATGCACCTTTGGAACAGTCAATAAGACACTAATATCTTACAGACGGTAGACAATTAAGGTCACAGTTATGAAAACTAAGGACACGAAAGAGACCTTTCTACTGACTCTGAAAAACACAGAAAGAAAGATGCCCAGAGTCCATGCTCATCTACATAAATGTGCCTTAGCCATGCTGCAAAGAGGCATGAGGACTGCAGATGTGGCCAGGGCAATAAATTGCTAAATCTGCACTGTTAGATGTCTAAGACAGCGCTACAGGGAGGCAGGAAGGACAATTAAAGTAAACATATCAGTCTACAATATATTTCTTTTTCAAAAGGAAAACTAGCATTATATGTCTGATATGACATAATCTCCTCTGATTTATGGGTTGTTGTTTATTATTATTTTTTTAAACAGAGTTTGTTGCAGCACGTTGTTGACAGGCTCTGTGCATGATGAAATGATGAGTGAGGAACAGGCAAAAAAGAACAAAATTGAGAATTTGGTTGCTAAAGCAGTTCGGTAATTCCTAACTTGGCCACCTTACTGCAAATGTTTTGAAAATACACTGCTCAAAAAAATAAAGGGAACACCTAAACAACACAATGTAACTCCAAGTCAATCACACTTCTGTGAAGTCACACTGTCCACTCAGGAAGCAACACTGATTGACAATCAATTTCACATGCTGTTGTGCAAATGGAACAGACAACAGGTGGAAATTATAGGCAATTAACAAGACACCCCCAATAAAGGAGTGGTTCTGCAGGTGGTGACCACAGACCACTTCTCAGTTCCTATGCTTCCTGACTGATGTTTTGGTCACTTTTGAATGCTGGTGGTGCTTTCACTCTAGTGGTAGCATGAGATGGAGTCTACAACCCACACAAGTGGCTCATGTAGTGCAGCTCATCCAGGATGGCTCATCAATGCGAGCTGTGGCAAGAAGGTTTGCTGTGTCTATCAGCATAGTGTCCAGAGCATGGAGGCGCTACCAGGAGACAGGCCAGTACATCAGGAGACATGGAGGAGGCCGTAGGAATGCAACAACCCCGCAACAGGACCACTACCTCTGCCTTTGTGCAAGGAAGAGCAGGAGGAGCACTGCCAGAGCCCTGCAAAACTACCTCCAGCAGGCCACAAATGTACATGTGTCCACTCAGTCAGAAACAGACTCCATGAGGGTGGCATGAGGGCCCGAGGTCCACAGGTGGGGGTTGTGCTTACAGCCAAACACCGTGCAGGATGTTTGGCATTTGCCAGGGAACACCAAGATTGACAAATTTGCCACTGGCGCCCTGTGCTCTTCAAAGATGAAAGCAGGTTCACACTGAGCACATGTGACAGACGTGACAGAGTCTGGAGACGCCGTGGAGAATGTTCTGCTTCCTGCAACATCCTCCAGCATGACCAGGTTTGGTGTTGGGTCAGTAATGGTGTGGGGTGGCATTTCTTTGGGGGCCGCACAGCCCTCCATGTGCTCACTAGAGGTAGCCTGACTGCCATTAGATACTGAGGTGAGATCCTTGGACCCCTTGTGAGACCATATGCTGGTGCGGTTGGCCCTGGGTTCCTCCAAATGCAAGACAATGCTAGACCTCATGTTGCTGGAGTGTGTCAGCAGTTCCTGCAAGAGGAAGGCATTGACGCTATGGACTGGCCCGCCCGTTCCCAAGACCTGAATCCGAATGAGGGACATCATGTCTCGCTCCATCCACCAATGCCATATTGCACCAAAGACTGTCCAGGAGTTGGCGGAAGCTTTAGTCCAGGTCTGGGAGGACATCCCTCAGGAGACCATCCGCCACCTCATCAGGAACTTGCCCAGGGATTGTAGGGAAGTCATACGGGCACGTGGAGGCCACACACACTACTGAGCCTCATTTTGACTTGTTCTAAGGACATTACATCAAAGTTGGATCAGCATGTAGTGTGGTTTTCCACTTTGATTTTGAGTGTGACTCCATATCCAGACCTCCATGGGTTGATAAAATGGATTTCCATTGATAATTTTTGTGTGATTTTGTTGTCAGCACATTCAAGTATGTAAAGAGCAAAGTATTTCATACGATTAGTTCATTCATTCAGATCTAGGATGTGTTATCTTGGGGTTCCCTTTATTTTTTTGAGCAGTGCACATCCTAGATGTGTTCGTTTGACTTACTGATATTTGTCCCGTTTTATTCTCCTATTGGCTCGATTGAAAGATCGACTTGCTTCAAAACTAACATTTTGTATTTTCTAAATTGTGGAAGTGACGTAACCGAAGGTTTTTGGAAAACATACGGTGGCCGAGTTGGAAATTACAGAACGCGCTAAGAAGGTGTGACTGTCATGCCAGAAACATGAATGGCACAACAATTTTGCAGTATTTATGCAGACTGGATTGTTCATTTAATGCAGCTGATGGCCAAAACAGATACTGTTACTTTTGATTATGACCCCACCTTTGCTCAGGGACACTATTGTATATCTGTTGGTTACGTGTCTGTGGAATTTGCTCAGTTTGTCGTAGTTGTTGAATATTTATGTTCATACAAATATTTTCACATTGTTTGCTGAAAAAGGACCGCAGTTGAAAGTGATAGGATCTTTCTTTTTTTGCTGAGTTTATTACTACACAACCAGGCCTGCCCTGGATATTTTATTACCAACATGGCATCTGCGGTGCTACTTTGTAGAAGTCAGAATTTCTCCTAAGTGTCTACATCTACTATCATATGTTGTTTTAACTTTTTGTTATGTTCTCATGTTTTTTTTCTCACCTCAGAGGTTGACTGATGTGTTCAGGAGGTATGACACCGACCAAGATGGCTGGATCCAAGTGTCCTATGAACAGTATCTCTCCATGGTTTTTAACGTTGTATAGCAAAGACAACAGCACAACTGGACACACCTGTGCCAAAGCCAAGTCCTTCCCACCTCCAGGTGTCTTCCTTAATCAAGATGACCAAAACACAGCCGGGCTGGGACTGTGGGATAGGATAGAACATCATTGTTCGTAATGTTTGTTTATTGTCTTAATATTCTCTTAATTATGAAGACCTAAATGTCTGTGTTTTAAATCTGAATTGTACATATCATTTAGGACTAACAACCGCATGTTTTTGGGGGAATTCTGACAATGTTCAAAGCATGCACTCATAATCTCAGACATATTTTGCTGAAGCCATGTTTACAAATACTGTGAAAGCAGGTAATGGTCGGGCTCAAAGCCTGCTTTTAGATTCACTGACATGCCAGCTAATGCCATATTTCTATAGACTTCTGTTGAACCAGCAAATGTATAAAAACAAAAGTTAGAGCATATTATTTTCGTTTGAGGATGCGTATGCTTTTGTATCGCTTATTTTGTGTGTGCATGAAGCCTTAAACAATACAAGTGCAAAAGGAACCTCTTTTATTAAAAACAGAACATGGGAAAATAATTGAGTTTTTATTTGAATATGTAGTGGACTGTGAGTTGTGTTGACACAAACAACAGTAAACATTAGTAACGCACCATCCTGCCTTAATGACTACAGACCTTTGGCCCCTATTATGATTTTTTTTTTACAATTGTGAAATTTGCAATTGAAAAGACAGACGTATCATGTATGCAAGAATACTGTTTGTAGGCTCAACACCAGTGGTCCCAGCCTAGCTTATCCATTTAGATAGGATGCAACGTGAAGATGAACACACATTTCAAACAATTTTACTCTCTTTACTAACACCAGCAGTGACTATCATGATATTCTGTTTTTTGGGTGATTGGGGTATTTTATTTTATTGACAGGACAGTAGGTAGCAACCTAGGAAATGTTTATGTATGGGGTAACAGAGTGGAAGGGCACAGGCAGTTGGATATGACAGGGCTTGAACCACGTCAAGAGTGAATATGTGGTCTGGAGTAGGACAGCTATGTAAAGGTCTGGCACACATCCTGAAGTTTGTTGATGACATCCCTCTGGTCAGTCTCATCACAGGTGGTGATTAGTCCATGTACCATTGAAAAGAGAACTGGCTCTCTAGTGGTCTTGTGTAGTCCCAATAACCCGAGGCCCACACCTGCACAGCTCAAGATCAAATTTGTGTCTGTTATTTTGTCAATGAAACTCCCAGGTTCCATCATCTTCCAGAATCTCGAGGAGGAAAACACAGGGAACACAATAAAAAAGGCACAGCAGCCGGTAGATAGGCTCCCAGTATTTTTTATTTTATTTTACATTTGAGATATTTAGCAGAAGCTTTTATCCAGATTGACTTACAGTAAGTGCATACATTTAAGAGAAACTAGGTGAAACAACCAGAAATCAGTAGTAAGAGCATTCAATATTGAAACAGTGAATAGGCAAAAAGACAACAAAAACAAATCATTTTAAGGCATATCTACACTGTTATTTAGTAAAATGGCCCATTGCCCAACATCTAGACCAATGGTTTCCCACCCTCTCCTCAGGGTGACCCAGACAGGCCATATTTTTGTTTTCACCCTGAAATGACAACTGGTTCAACTAGTCAACTACATATTAAGCCTTTAGCTAATTGAATCAGGTGTGCCATTTCAGGGTTAAAACAAAAACATGGCCTGTCTGGGGGGCCCCGAGGAGAGGTCCCCGGATGTAGAGGAATGTACTATATGTACATTAACCATGAATGCACTCAGAGAATAAAGGCTACTCGGCCATGATGTTTTGTAATCATTTATAATTTTTCAAATCAATCTAAATTAGGCAAGGTTAATGTCAATAATCGTGTTGCCTAATGACCTGGATGTCACATTTACAGTAATAAATGGCTCAACTATGCCCTCTCTTGTCTGGTTAATTTTTTACACAGCGTGCGTGCTTCAGTTACGTGCAGAACCTTATCATTTTTTAGTTGTTTCAGGAGGAACATATTAGGAGTTGAACAGTAAACCAGAGACAATCAAGGAACCGAGATAGGCCATTCAAAGAGAAATCGTGTAATCATTTTAGATCCGGGTGGTACTTCGTTGGCACATCGTCTCACTCGAGTTTTGGCCATACAGACCAAGAGTGTATGGCTGCAGCCTGGAGTCATACAGACAGAGTTTTTTTAACGGAGTTTAGTTGACTTGGCTCAGAATGTTGACTTGGTTGTCTCGGTTCCTGTACTGTCTCAACATCAAGTAGATTTGTGTATGTTAGTTTATGCTCGTTGTACTGACGGAGATTGCCGTGTTAAGAAGTATTTTACATTTTATTTGTAGTTGAGTATTACGAAAATTAACTTAGTTACTTATGACTACTACGGTTCTCCGTGCGTGGCATAGTGCGACTTATGTTTTATTTAGTAGAAGTCGGAGCTGGCACGCCGCTGGTGCAGTAGGCAGGCTACTTGGAAATAGTTATCTAGAGAACAACAGCGAGTACAGCACTTCAGCTGGAGGGGAGTCAGAGAAAGGTACAGTAGGCTACAATACAGCAGGGGTTCAGATATTTTTCTGCTTTTTGAACATTTTATAAATATATATTTTTTTAATGTTAACTATGCTACGAACTGGTAAGGCATTCGTCCACGGATGTTTGAGAAACACTCGTATGCAAGCAGGATAGAGCCCTGTATTGCACTGCTGGTTTGCTTCTAAAGCAAATCAGCATCGGCCCTGGTTAGCCCCTGGACGGGAGACCAGTGCTGCTGGAAGTGGTGTTGAAGGGCCAGTAGGGGGCAGTCTTCCCTCTGGTCTAAAGGTCATTTCCAATGCCCCAGGGCAGTGATGGGGACAACTGCCTTGCGAAGGGTGCCGTTTTTTGGATTGGATGTTAAACAGGTGTCCTGACTCTCTGTGGTCACTAAAGATCCCATGGCACTATTCGTAAGAGTAGGGGTGTTAACATCAGTGTCCTGGACAAATTTCCAATCTGGCCCTTATACCATCATGGCAACCTAATCATCCCAACTCTCAATTGGCTCATTCATTCCCCTCTCCCCCCTTCTCCCCAGGCCATTGCTGCAAATGAGAAAGTGTTCTCAGTCAACTTGCCTGGTAAAATAAAGGTAAACTAAACTAATATAGTAGGCTACAGACCTGGCCAAAAGTTTTGGTACATTTGCATTTTATTCAAATAGCATTCACTGTGAAATTACCTTTTGTCATTTCCAGTATGCGTGTCTTTAGTTTGCAGTGAAACAAAATAAAACAGCTGTGAAAGAAATTAATTTGTGCTTATACTGTAAAGGTATTAAAATGTCCTGGCAGATATTATTGATACCCTTTTTAAGTTATTTTAAATGATGATGATATTGTACTGATACCTACTGCAGACTATACATTTTTAAAATTTGTATCACAGCTGTCTCTAATCATATAATCACTCATTCAGCCAATTAAAATTGAGAAAGTATTCAGTGTTTGGTGTCCCTGTGTGTATCTCACTGAACATGGAACAGAGACGGAAAGGCAAGCCACAGTTGTCTGAAGAGATGAAGTTAATAAAGTTGGTCAACATAAAGGCTACAAGACCATCTCTAAAGAGCTTGATGTTCCTGTGAGAACTGTTGGTAGCTTTCAAAGAAAAGGACACATCCCTGCCTTAACACTGTGTTTTGGGGTTGCTTTGCTGCCTCTGGAACTGGGTTCCTTGAATCTGTCAGGATGAAATCAAAAGTATAGAGTCGTATGCAAAGGTTTAGGCACCCCTGACAATTTTTAATTTATAAATTATTAGGTGTTTAGAACAGCAATTAAATTTTGATATATCAAATTACTAAAGGACACAGACATATTTCGGTAGTGAAATTAGGTTAATTGAATTAACAGAAAATGTGCAATTAACACTCACCTAAAGGATTATTAGGGACACCATACTAATACTGTGTTTGACTCCCTTTTGCCTTCAGAACTGCCTTAATTCTATGTGGCATTGATTCAACAAGGTGCTGAAAGCATTCTTTAGAAATGTTGGCCGATATTGATAGGATAGCATTTTGAAGTTGATGGAGATTTGTGGAATGCACATCCAGGGCACGAAGCTCCCATTCCACCACATCCCAAAGATGCTCTATTGGATTGAGATCTGGTGACTGTGGGGGCCATTTTAGTACAGTGAACTCATTGTCATGTTCAAGAAACCAATTTTAAATGATTCAAGCTTTGTGACATGGTGCATTATCCTGCTGGAAGTAGCCATCAGAGGATGGGTACATGGTGGCCATAAAGGGATTGACATGGTCAGAAACAATGCTCAGGTAGGCCGTGGCATTTAAACAGTGCCCAATTGGCACTAAGGGGCCTAAAGTGTGGCAAGAAAACATCCCCCCAACCATTACACCACCACCACCAGCCTGCACAGTGGTAACAAGGCATGATGGATCCATGTTCTCATTCTGTTTACGCCAAATTCTGACTCTACCATCTCAACAGAAATCGAGACTCATCAGACCAGGCACCATTTTTGTCCAATTTTGGTGTGCTCCTGCAAATTGTAGCCTCTTTTTCCTATTTGTAGTGGAGATGAGTGATACCCGGTGGGGTCTTCTGCTGTTGTAGCCCATCCGCCTCAAGGTTGTGCGTGTTGTGGCTTCACAAATGCTTTTCTGCATACCTCTGTTGTAACGAGTGGTTATTTCAGTCAAAGTTGCCCTTCTATCAGCTTGAAGCAGTCGGCCCATTATCATCTGACCTCTAGCATCAACAAGGCATTTTCGCCCACAGGACTGCCGCATACTGGATGTTTTACCATTCTTTGTAAACCCTAGAAATGGTTGTGCGTGAAAATCCCAGTAACTGAGCAGATTGTGAAATACTCAGACCGGCCCGTCTGGAACAAAACAACCATGCCACACTTAAAATTGCTTAAATCACCTTTCTTTCCCATTCTGACGTTCAGTTTGGAGTTCAGGAGATTGTCTTGACCAGGGCCACACCCCTAAATGCATTGAAGCAACTGCCATGTGATTGGTTGAGTAGATCATTACATTAAGGAGAAATTGAACGGGTGTTCCTAATAATCCTTTAGGTGAGTGTATAGTCCTATCAAAATGAAATTGGACAGGTGTGCACCCTTGTCATTTTGTTGATTTGAATACCTGTAACTACCTAGCACTGATTAATTGGAACACACAATTGGTGTGGTTTGGTCAATTAATGAGAAAAGGTATGGCCATTCAAAGAGGCCAATTGCAAGTTGTTGTTCTCTTTGACTCCTCTGAAGAGTGGCAACATGGCAGCCTCAAAACAACTCAAATGACCTGAAAACAAAGATTGTTCAACATTATGGTTTAGGGGAAGGCTACAAAAAGCTATTGCAGAGATTTAAGGTGTCAGTGTCCACTGTGAGGAACATAGTGAGGAAATGGATGACAACAGGCACAGTTTTTGTTAAGGCCAGAAGTGGCAGGCCAAGTAAAATATCGGAGAGGCAAAGGAGAATGATGGCGAGAACGGTCAAAAACAGCCCACAGACCACCTCGAAAGACCTACAACATCATCTTGCTGCAGATGGTGTCACTGTGCATCGTTCACCTATTCAGCACATTTGCACAAGGAGAGGCTTTACGGGAGAGTGATGCGGAAGAAGCCTTTTCTGCAAACATGCTACAAACAGAGTTGCTTGAGGTATGCAAACACACATTGGACAAGCCAGCTTTATTTTGGAAGAAGGTGCTATGGCTGATGAAACAAAAATTTTGTTATTTCAGCAATACTCATTCCTGCTCCCGCGAGCCGCAATTTTGTGAGTTTTCCGTCTAACCCCAGTTGCGACTACCCTGTGATTGTGATTCATCTTAGTAATGATTACCGTCACCAGTGCTAAATTTGTTTTGAAACAAAAACCTACGGACTTGTGGCTCGCAGGAACATGGAATGAGTATCACTGAGTTATTTGGTCATAACAAGGGGCGTTATGCATGGGGGCAAAATAAAACAGCTTTCCAAGACAAACACTTTTCCAAGACAAACACAAAAATTTGGTGGAAGTTCTATTATGCTGTGTGGCCTGTGCCGGTACTGGGAATCTTGTTAAAGTTGATGGTCGCATGGATTCCACTTGATATCAGTGGGTTTATCAGAGCCGACAGCTATCGCGCCTCGAAGTTGGTCATGTTTTTTTTACTTTTTTTTACTAAACACATTACATACAGGAAGTAGGATGTGAAAATGAAAAAATAGCAACTATGAAATGATGTAGGACATCATCCTGCACAATACCAACATGGTACCAATATGGTTGGAAAGAGGGGGTTCCGCTGATAAAATATTGCCAATGCAAATAATGAGAAATGGTTTGTCCATGTGGATTAATGACAAGTCGTAGATATCGCGTCTCAAAGTTGGGTACTTTTCACTGACCATATTTTCGTAAACTAAAAACATTACAGTCAAACAAGGTTTTACAAAACAAAACATTTATTTTCTGTAGGATACGCACCTAATAGTGTGGAGTGACGGGGTTAATTTAATGAAATAACATTTCCTATTTTTCATGCATCGCTATAAAATGCGGCCCTTCATTTGGTTTCAAAAGCTCAATGTGGCCCTCAAGCAAAAATAATTGCCCACCCCTGTTCTAGAGCGTCGGGGGGTCTTTGAAGGTCGATCACTTGAATTTGATTGTGGGAAGCCAAGATCGTGATCATGATAAAAATGTATTAATTGTGCAGCCCTACTGTCTGGAACCAATTTCGGAGGCTATCTAAGATCGCAGCCTTGTTTTTAGTGCTATCAAATTTGAATGCTGATGCCGAGATGGTATTTTCAATGGTTGGTTTGAACAAAACCCCAACACAAAACAGCTTGTCTCTGGACGGGACATTGTCCTCAATCATGAGCCTGAAAATGGCTAGGCTTGGGCCGAACTGTTTCAAATGTGGAAATTCTTCTGCAAGTCTGAGCAATTATTAATAACAACAACCAAAACACTAATAATTATTATTAATAAAACAACCCCCCCCCCTTGACCCCCTGACGGGGGGATGTCACTCTTCCCTGTCTTCAAAACTTGAAAGCCCTGAATTTCGTTTTGATGAATATTGCACATTTTTGGTTCATCCAATAAACCTCATTCCACTACTGAAATATTACTGTGTCCTTCAGTTATTTGATAGATCAAAATGAAATTGCTGCTCCAAACACCCAATTATATATAAATGAAAATCATGGAAATTATCAAGGGTGCCTAAACTTTTGCATACGACTGTATCAAGGGATTTTGGAGTGAAATGTGAAGCCCAGTGTCAAAAAACTCAGTCACCCAGTCACAGGTCATGGGTCCTCCAGTAGGAGAATGACCTGAAACATACCTCAGAAAGCACCCAAGTGAAGTTGCTTTGTATCCTGATCTAAATCCCATCTGTGGAAAGAGCTGAAACTTGCAGTTGGAAAAGGCACCCATCAAACTTCAGAGAATTGGAGCAGTTCATTTAAGAAGAGTGGGCCAAACTACCAGTGGAGAAGTGCAGAAACCCCATTCAGAGCTATAGACAGGGCTTGATTACAGTTATTGTCTCCAAAGGTTGTGTAACAAATTATTAGGTGTGTCAAACCAGTTCCACATAGGGCCTAGTGTCTGCATGTTTTTGCTTTTACCTTGTACCTGATTGGTTGATTAGGTCACTATTTGGTTAGGATGTCCTCTCACCTGGCAGTCTAGGTCTAAATTGGGCTCTAATTGAAAGGAAAGACCGAAACCCAGCATACACTAGGCCCTCCGTGTAACCAGTTGACACCTGTGGTTTATTTTATTGAATGTAAAATAAAGAATGCTGGATATCAAAAACTTTTGTGAATTTCTACTTAGTTCATTAAAAATTGTCAGTTTATTTTGAAAAAGTGGAAGGGTACCAATACTTTCGACCACGTCAAATCAGGGAAGGACCAGGGCCCACTAAAATGATGCAATACTGTACAATACTGTAATAGAGTTCTTAAACCGTAGTTATGTCACATGCCATGACAAATCTGTGGCAGCAGAGGGCAGCAAATATGTGATTGTATTTCAAACTGGTTGAATAACCACAAATGTACACTTAAAAGCTACATCCTGTACCCTCACACACATGAAAATCTGAGTGGGTTTGACCAGATTACCTTCACAATTCCTCTCAAATCTACATAGGGTGTAGTGCTTAGGGGTTTTAGGGTAATACTTGTAAAATATTTATAACAATCTGGATGGTGTCAGGCCAAAATTAACCAAACATCACTGCAGTGCTGTTATACCTCGACACCATTCAGAAGGCCTGTGTTCTGGCTTTTCAACAGTACTTTGTACATCCTTTTCATGTATAGTAAATTTTTATATATGAAACTATGTAAAATTTGTCACTTCCCAAGTTCACTTTAAATGGCTGTAGGATGTCAAGAGTGATCTAGGTTCTGTCTATTGATGAATCTCTCAGATGAAAGCTGCATGGGTTCCTGTCTCTTGGTCCTAACTGTCATTGTGTGAGTTGCACTTCCTCCCCCCCAACCACAAGCCACATACTTTGACCCTTAGCCATCTCTAACTCAGTCCCAATCTCTTTCTAAGTGCTGTGGTCTCTTTCCCATTGTTGTTCAGTCGCCGGTCAGACTGTGGTGACACAGAGGAGGGGCTCAGTGGTCACCGTGGCGATCAACCGGCCCGAGGTGCGCAATGCGGTAAACCATGAGACGGCTGAGCGTCTGCTGGATGAGCTGATGGCTTTTGACAAGGACCCTGCTCTGGATGTAGCAGTTCTCCATGGCAACGGTAATACAGGCTGGAAACAACAAATGAGACATTTTTTTAATAGTCTTCCATGGAACCCTTATATTCTCATGATTAAATCAACTGATTACAAGGCCTTTGATTTAGCTATCATTGAGCAAAAAAACTGTAAAAACAGGTTCGAGAATCACTGACCTGAGTCTCAGATGGTAAGCAGTTATTCAATGACCTCTCATATCGTTTACAGTTTTTTTTCAATTGCTTTGGATCAATTCTCGAATACAAATGACGTTTTGCATAACAAAAAGTTCAGATCTCCGAATAATTAGTTTCTTGTTCACACCAGATTGACTTTCTAATTAATTTAATCAAATTGCATGTGTTTTGGCGGGTGTGTGCAAAAGAGTAAGTACCGGTACTATTGTCTAGAATTTGCACAACAACCACATGCACATGGCTTCTAAAGATTCTGTAATCATGTGAACCATTACGCAAAATGATCCAAACAATTCTCAAAATCTGCCTGTAAATTAAAAATAGGAAGTATAGTTCATGAGTGTAATCATCCAGTATATGATCACATTAAAGGATTCTGTCTTGAATGAGCAGTGCGAAAATAATCGGCGGCTTGGCGACATGTGGTTGGATGAACAATGTGAGCTCCCCTCACCATCTGCATCTGTCCAAAGAGTTGCAGAGCTGCTGACAAGGCAGGGTCAGTGGGCATCAGAGGGGAGAAAAATGGGGAAAAACAATTAAAATAAATAAATATCTGTCAGGCACACAGTTGATTCAGATGATTAGGTTAATAGCTCGTTGAGAGACCCTTTTCATGATATGCTAATTCTTTAAGATAGGAATTTTGGGTTTTCATGAGCTGTATGCCAAAATCATCAGTATTAAAACAATAAATGACCTGAAATATTTCAGTTGGTGTGCAATGAATCTAAAATATATGAAAGTTTAATTTTTATCATTACATTATTGAAAATAATTAACTTTATCACAATATGCTAATTTCTTGAGAAGGACCTGTACATGTAGAGTGCCTTGCGAAAGTATACGCCCCCCTTGAACATTTCGACCTTTTGCCACATTTCAGGCTTCAAAAATAAAGATATAAAACTGTAATTTTTTGTGAAGAAGCAACAACAAGTGGGACACAATCATGAAGTGGAACGAAATTTATTGGATATTTCAAACTTTTTTAACAAATAAAAAACTGACAAGTTGGGCGAGCAAAATTATTCAGCCCCTTTACTTTCAGTGCAGCAAACTCTATCCAGAAGTTCAGTGAGGATCTCTGAATGATCCAATGTTGACCTAAATGACTAATGATGATAAATAGAATCCACCTGTGTGTAATCAAGACTTCGTTTAAATGCACCTGCTCTGTGATAGTCTCAGAGGTCCAATGAAATTACAGAGAGCATCATGAAGAACAAGGAACACACCAGGCAGGTCCGAGATACTGTTGTGGAGAAGTTTAAAGCTGGATTTGGATACAGAAAGATTTCCCAAGCTTTAAACATCCCAAGGAGCACTGTGCAAGCGATAATATTGAAATGGAAGGAGTATCAGACCACTGCAAATCTACCAAGACCCGACCGTCACTCTAAACTTTCAGCTCATATAAGGAGAATACTGATCAGAGATGCAGCCAAGAGGCCTATGATCACTCTGGATGAACTGCAGAGATCTACAGCTGAGGTGGGCGAGTCTGTCCATAGGACAACACTCAGTCGTATACTGCACAAATCTGGCCTTTATGGAAGAGTGGCAAGAAGAAAGCCATTTCTGAAATATATCCATAAAAAGTGTCGTTTAAAGTTTGACACAAGCCACCTGGGAGACACACCAAACATGTGGAAGAAGGTGCTCTGGTCAGATTAAACCAAAATCAAACTTTTTGGCAACAATGCAAAACATTATGTTTGGCGTAAAAAAGCAACACAGCTCATTACCCTGAACACACCATCCCCACTGTCAAACATGGTGGTGGCAGCATCATGGTTTGGGCCTGCTTTTCATCAGCAGGGACAGGGAAGATGGCTAAAATTGATGAGAAGATGGATGGAGCCAAATACAGGACCATTCTGGAAGAAAACCTAATGGAGTTGAGACTGGGACAGAGATTGGTCTTCCAACAAAACAATGATCCAAAACATAAAGCAAAATCTACAATGGAATGGTTCACAAATAATCATATCCAGGTGTTAGAATGGCCAAGTCAAAGTCCAGACCTGAATCCAATCGAATCTGTGGAAAGAACTGAATACTGCTGTTCACAAACGCTCTTTATCCAACCTCACTGAGCTCTAGCTGTTTTGCAAGGAGGAATGGGCAAAAACTTCAGTCTCTCGATGTGCAAAACTGATAGAGACATACCCCAAGTGACTTACAGCTGTAATTGCAGCAAAAGGTGGCACTACAAAGTATTAACTTAAGGGCATGGTTGTCACCTAAAGGATTATTAGGAACACCATACTAATACTGTGTTTGACCCCCTTTCGCCTTCAGAACTGCCTTAATTCTACGTGGCATTGATTCAACAAGGTGCTGAAAGCAGTCTTTAGAAATGTTGGCCCATATTGATAGGATAGCATCTTGCAGTTGATGGAGATTTGTGGGATGCACATCCAGCGCACGATGCTCCTGTTCCACCACATCCCAAAGATGCTCTATTGGGATCTGGTGACTGTGGGAGTACAGTGTTCAAGAAACCATTTTCATGTTCAAGAAACCAATTTGAAATGATTTGAAAACTTCCCCCACACAATTACACCACCACCAGCCTGCACAGTGGTAACAAGGCATGATGGATCCATGTACTCTTTCTGTTTACGCCAAATTCTGACTCCATCATCTGATTGTCTCAACAGAAATCGAGACTCATCAGACAAGGCAACATTTTTCCCGTCTTCAACTGTCCAATTTTGGTGTGCTCTTACAAATTGTAGCCTCTTTTTCCTATTTGTAGTGGAGATGAGGGGTAACCGGTGGGGTCTTCTGCTGTTGTAGCCCATCTGCCTCAAGGTTGTGCGTGTTGTGGCTTCACAAATGCTTTGCTGCGTACCTCGGTTGTAACGAGTGGTTGTTTCTGTCAAAGTTGCTCTTCTATCAGCTTCAAGCAGTCGGCCCATTCTCCTCTGACCTCTAGCATCAACAAGGCATTTTCGCCCACAGGACTGCTGCATACTGGATGTTTTTCCCTTTTCACACCATTCTTTGTAAACACTAGAAATGGTTAAATAGATTGTTAAATACTCAGACCGGCCTATCTGGAAGAAAACAACCATGCCACGCTCAAAATTGCTTAAATCACCCTTCTTTCCCATTCTGACATTAAGTATGGAGTTCAGGAGATTGTCTTGACCAGGACCACACCCCTAAATGCATTGAAGCAACTGCCATGTGATTGGTTGAGTAGATAATTGCATTAATGAGAAATTGACAGAGTGTTCCTAATAATCCTTTAGGTGAGTGGATATGTGTGTGTGTATATATATATATATATCTTATTCCTCTAAAGCAAGGTGTTAGTAATCACAGCTTCATCATGATATCCCTATAATTTTAGCAGAAATATACATATGGAGACAGAGTACTCATAACAGAATATACCAACCACCAATTATTTAGACATCCTTAATCACGCATGTAGAACCACAGTGAACCAATCAGATGGTGCGGAGGATCAAACGCCCTTTGAAGTGAGTTGCTGGCTGACTGCAGGCGGTAGAAGCCCACAGTGAGTAACACATCCTCGCGTCCTCCTCACCCCGGTCCCACACTGCCTGATTAGCTCTGATTTAACAGCATCCGGGGGACGGGCTTGAGCCAGCCTTGGAGAACTCCACAGCGCCAGTATGTACGCCAGTACGTACGCTCGCAGCTGCCAGGCCCTGAACTGTGTCAATCAGGAGGCGAGAATTCAGCACACATCTCAATACTTCTCCAAATAATCATCTCACGCTGTCCAAATGTACTCCCTCAATGGAAATAATTAGTTCAACCTGGATCAACCCTCCTCTGGCGTCGTCCCAAGAGACCAAACTCCACACTTTATTTGAATTCTTCAGCATTTCAGAGCGGAACCCAGGCAAAATCAGAAATTACCTTGTGTTTAATGGGTTAACTCTGACCAGTGTAATGGGTTAACTCTAACCAGTGTAATGGGTTAACTCTAACCAGTGTAATGGGTTAACTCTAACCAGTGTAATGGATTACTCTAACCAGTGTAATGGGTTAACTCTAACCAGTGTAATGGATTACTCTAACCAGTGTAATGGGTTAACTCTAACCAGTGTAATGGACCACTCATTACTGCATCACGCAGTTGCTGCAGATTTGTCGGCTGTACATACATGATGCGAATCTCCCTTTCCACCACATCCCAATGGTGCTCGATTGAATTGAGATCTGTTGACTATAGAGGCCATTTGAGTACAGTGAACCCATTGTCATGTTCAAGAAACCAGTTTGAGATGATGTGAGCTTTGTGACATGGCGCGTTACCTGCTGGAAGCAGCCATTAGAAGATGAATCAACTGTGCTCATAAAGGGATGGACATGGACAGCAACAATACTCAGGTAGGCTGTGGCATTTAAACAATCAAGTCACGCATCAACTATCAGATGCTACTGCTCACCTACAAATCTCTCCATGGACTTTCACCAAAATACCTCACAGATCTCCTTCACCCCTACACTCAGTCACTTTCCCTGCGGTTTTCTGACAAGGACCTGCTGGCCACCCACCGCAACAGGTTACAGACGTTTGGAGACAGGGCTTTTTCTGCCAATGCTTCCAACCTCTGGAACAGACTACCACTCCACGTCCGCTCTGCCCCATCCCTGCCCATTTTCAAAGAGCACCTGAAACTTTTCTTTTCACTAAGTCCTTTGAACCCTAACCCCCCCCCCAATATTGTTAAGTGACTTTAGGTACCATGAAAGGCGCTTAAGTTATTATTATTATTAATGCTCATTTTGTACTAAGGGGCCCAAAATGTGCCAAGAAAATATCCCACACATTACACCAATATCCCCACACATTACAGCGTGAACCAATGACACAAAGCAGGATGGATCCATGCCTTTGTGTTGTTTGCTCCAAATTTTGACCATACCCTCTAAATGTTGCAGCAGAAATATTCATCACACCAGGCAACTTTTTTACAATCTTCTATTGTCCAATTTTGGTGGGCCCTGTTCTTAGCTGTTCTTTCCACATTTTCTCCCCTCCTATATCCCTCTGACACTGCCTTTTTGGCATCTCTGCAAATCCTTGGACGGATGCAGGATGGCGAGGGCACTCTGAGCCGATTCTTTTCGCACTGCTCATCCAACACGGAACCCTTTAGTCTGATCATGCACGGGATGATTACGCACATCGACTATACTTCCTGCATCAAGGTTTGACGTGTTGTGTGTTCAGAGATGCTCTTCTACATGCCTAAATGCGTTGACTTGCTGCTACGTGATTGTCTGATTAGATATATGCGTTAACGAACAGTTGACCCTGTGAAACTAATTAGGTGGCAAGAGAGACATACGTCTGCAAATTGCACAATAATTCAAACATGTTTCTCTGACTTAGCCACATAAAAAAGGTGTAATCACACTCTCCCTAATGACTTATTTTCTCTCTTGGTGCATATAAAAACATTCTTTGTCAGTCTTTAGAATAAATTGTAGTTGGTTCACACACAATTATCGTTCATGCTTTTTTATGACTGTCTGTGGCTCCAATGCAATTTCATAATATAGAAAAAATAAAAAAGCAAGAATGACAATTGTTTCCAAACAATTTATTTATTTATTCTGATTTACCTCACTGTGAAAGCATGATAGGTCATGATACGTTTTACAGACAACAGCATCATAATCTCCCCTGAGTATATCAGCTACAGTGTCTACGTACTGATTATATCAAACACAGGAAGCACTGACCCATAGACTAACACATAGTTGTGGAAGTGTGTTTTTGCACGTTTCTCACCCTCCACTTCATTCCAGAGAAACGGTGTAGCCACACTGGTTCACAGAGCTCTGCCTCAGCGGCTTTGACATGCTGTTTGTAGACCTCCTGAGTAAGGCTGTAATTACCACATGAATCCAACCAAAGGGGCTATGGTCACGATGCGTTATTCTAATGAGAGCATTGTGTCGTATGGAGACTGAGCACACTCTTAAGAGCAAACAATTTGCCAACCAGTCAGCCAGGCCAGCCACTCAGCAAAGTAGTCTCCATTTCTCGTCCATATCCAAATTGTAGCCCTGTGTCTTCAAGTAGCTGGGTTTTTTTATCCTTGTTCATTTTCCTTTTCGCTTGCCAGCTGCCATACTTTGTCATTTTGTGGTCTTTTCCAGGAGGGAATTTCTGTGCTGGTTACGATCTGAAAGAGCTGGCCCATCACACTGCCTCCCTCAAATTGGAGCAAGATGTCACCAGAGGTCCAGCTCCAATGGTGTGCCGATGTGCAACAACATCCCCAGCCTCACACGCCATCACTGTGCACAATAACTCAACGTTTTGTGTGTCTGTCTGTCGCTGTCTACCTCTCTTTATGTATATATAAATGGACCAGGGCTTTGTGTTGTTCTGTATGTAAAGTGCATGTTGTGTAAATGGACCTGGGGTGTGTGTACGTGTAAATGGACCTGGGGTGTATGTATGTATGTGTCAATGGACCATAGGTGTTTGTATGTGTGTGTAAATGGACCAGGGGTGTTTGTATGTATGTGTCAATGGACCATAGGTGTTTGTATGTACGTGTAAATGGACCATAGGTGTTTGTATGTATGTGTCAATGGACCAGGGGTGTTTGTATGTACGTGTCAATGGACCATAGGTGTTTGTATGTATGTGTCAATGGACCAGGGGTGTTTGTATGTACATGTCAATGGACCGTAGGTGTTTGTATGTATGTGTCAGTGGACCAGGGGTGTTTGTATGTACGTGTCAATGGACCAGTGGTGTTTGTATGTACGTGTCAATGGACCAGTGGTGTTTGTATGTACCTGTCAATGGACCAGGGGTGTTTCTTTGTAAGTGTAAATGGAGGGAAGGTGTTTGTATGTATGTGGCAATGGACCATAGGTGTTTTTATGTATGTGTCAATGAACCATAGGTGTTTGTATGTATGTGTCAATGGACCATAGGTGTTTGTATGTACGTGTCAATGGACCATGGGTGTTTGTATGTACGTGTCAATGGACCAGG
>JACXGM010005350.1:12313-35440 GCA_016801145.1 Umbra pygmaea | reverse complement strand
AGTGACACGTAACAGGAACACGCAACATGGAACATACACACAGGGCAGTACACCTAAGGACACATGAGGTAATAATCTAACTAACAAAACCACCGTATAAATACTGAAAGGAACCAAGGAGACAAAACAGAAGAGACAACGTGAAAGGGAGTCCATTAACGGCTCTGCATCGCAGCCCTCCCTGGGCTGGATGTGACACGTCCTTCCTAAATATATATATATATATTTAATCAACATACATTGATTATTCCAAATTTGGATTTTAGAGATGTTGTGCTTAAAAATTAGTTTCAAATAATGGAGGACTGAAATACAGATAACTTGACTTGCAGTTTGCAAATATGAATATTGCATATCATCAAACTATCTGTAACTCAGAAATGTATAAACATTTTTTAAGGTAGGTTGAACCAGAAACTCACATTGGCTTATAAAACCTTGTAACCACTACAACTTTAGGGTACCATTCACTGAATCAAAATCAATGGCATTCAGACCCCCTCTTCCATAGATTTAACTATGTCACCCTTTGTAATGTAATGAGGTTTATTTTCCAAATAAAATAAAAAATGTTCCGGTTAATAATTTCAATCAGGGATTGTCAAAGAGTATGCAAAACAATGAGTCTGAAAATCACAACACATGGTTACAAAGGGATTTATTTATATTTGGCAGTATAGTGCAACCATGTGTTGTGATTTTTTATACCAGAGGGAAGAGTGCCCCCTACTAGCCCTCCAACACCCCCTCCAGCAGCATTGGTCTCCCATCCAGAAACTAACCAGGCCTGACCCTGCTTAGCTTTAGAAGCAAACCAGCAGTGGAATACAGGGCACTATGCTGCTGGCTAAAGATGTTGGTATCAGCGCAGTATCTGCACAGCATTCGTAACAAACAGGGTTGTGTCATCTGCCAGGTGTGCTAGCCAGTGACAGAATAGACCTCAAAAGTCCCGCCCCTCGTCCGAGAGAGCTTGGGTTCCGGAAGTAAATTTCCCATTCATTTCTGCCGTTGACTTCTGGAAAAATCTGTATATAAAGAGTTTTAGACCATGCCTTAGGCTAATCAGCTATGACGTAATATATAATTATAATTGCGAGTGAAAAAATGAACTGCAAATCCAAAAAAGTCAAAGGTACAAGACTGTGTACATATTTTTTATTCCGAGCAAAGGAACTAGGCTACTCATCCCATAGATATCCATAATAAAGGCTAGATGACTTAAGGCGGGGTCTCTAACGTCATCACCGGTGGCCATCTTGTCACAGGCAAGCTTGGTGGGCTCTATGGTACCTGATGTAAGGTGAGTGATCACAAATACTCTAATCTCGCTGAAATCTTGACGGATTTACAAACGGTTTAGTTTCTTACAAATGTTAATAACGTGGCTATTATTCTGGATGCTTTATATAAAATATGCAATTTTTTCAAAAAATATGCAGTGTCATAACTACATCTCTGACATTTTTAACAAACCAAACCGTTTTAAAATCGGTAGAAAATTAAGCAAGTTATGGTTATTTGAAAGGACATGCACCATTAACACACAATGTTTTGAGTAAGCGAGCTGTCTGTGGCAAGATGGCCGCCAGGTGCGGACGTCGACCTCCATTGGCTAGCAGCGCGGACGAGAAATCTAGCCTTTATTATGGATATCTATGACTCATCCCATAAAACACTGCAAGTGTTATCTTTCCGCCTTTACATTACTTTAAATTACCTAAATTTAGATAACTTCACTTACACAATGTCATCCTTGAAATATCATCTACAGCTCAGTAAACGTATTTACAATTCTCTAACTATGCATGTTTTTTGCTATGACACAGGCGCCACCTGGGGCAGCTTGCCAGATTTGGAAACACAAAGTAGAGAATGTCTAAGGCCAGAGAGTTAGCGCATATGCAAAAAAAAAGTCTGTAGTGTCTGGTAAACAATTGCCACAATGTGAACACAGACTCGACGTAAGAAGTTGCTACCTCCCACAGAGGTTTTAAATGCTTTCGCGAAAAATTTGCAAAGGATCGCCAGGAGTTGCCGCAATGAGTAGGAGCCTTAATAAGGAGAGAACTGCCACTATCAGAAAACTTCCGGCTTCTAAACTGGTTGCAGTTCCACTCTGGTTCCATATGAGGGTGGTCACGGGCGAGTACAGAATGAATGGAGGTCTATGGAGCTATACCCCTCAAAATCCCCTTTTCGCAGTATATAATTTTTTGTCTAGTAATTTGAATGTTGCAGTCGAACGGGAAGGCAAAGAAAATACAAAATGCTGGGTGTTAGATTTTTTAAAAGCCTATTATAATGTCAATTACGTCATACATTCATCATTAATTTGCAGAATGCTAGCTTGTTATAGGCAACAACGACTCAACCTGTAAGAAATCGAAAGGACATAAGTACTCCTTCATTCAACTTTCGACTTGTGAAAGTATTCGGCCCCCTTGAACATTTCGACCGTTTGCCACATTTCAGGCTTCAAACATAAAGATATAAAACTTTATTTTTTTGTGAATAAGCAACAACAAGTGGGACGCAATCATGAAGTGGAACGAAATTTATTGAATATTTCAAACTTTTTTGTGCCAAGTAGTTCAATGGCCTTTCTAGCCATTCTATTTCTAGGAGACTGGCTCTTCATAGACAGGCTCTGCACAAAGCCTTTTTGCGGACTCAGTAAACCTTTTCAAGGTTACACTTTATTTGGAGAGTCTGACATTCCATCTGTATGTGCTCTACAGATAGTTTGTTGATGATATGACTATCAAGAAACTATCAACAAAACATCTGTTGATAAGCAACTAATTGTGTTTTTTAAGGGTAGGGGTAAGTTTAGAATATGTTTTAGGGTAATGGTTAAGGTTAGGTTTAACATAAGGGGAATGGTTAAGGTTAGGATTAGGGTTAGGGTTAGTAGATAGTTTGTTAAAATGTTGTTGACAGTATGCAGATAATATGTAGAGCATCTAGAGATGGACTCTCAAAATAAAGTGTTACCATTTTCAAAGTACCCGCGAGTGACATCATGGAGTTCCAGCAATCAACATTCACAAAATATGTAACTCCAGCGTTTCACAAAACATTTGCAGACATTTACAAAATATTTCTACAGATGCAAAACCTTTTTACACATTCACAAAATATTTCTACAGATGCAAAACCTTGTTACACATTCACAAAGTATTTCTACACATTCACAAAATATTTCTACCCTGGAAATCCAGAGTTCTCGTGAGAGAACAATTTGAATTTGCTCAGCAACTTACTCTGGCACTGAGTAATGCTGCTCATTAACTATGCCCTTGTAGCCGAGCTGCGCCAATCACATTGGTGTATCTGATATAGGCGGGCCAGAGGCGTGTTAAACAGATGACGACAGCTCTGTGAGTGCGACCTCAAGTCATTTGTAAACATTGTAAGATCGCTATGGATCTACACCAGTTGTTTGAAACTGCTTTGGCCACTACAATGAACGAGTTAGACTTGGCTTTTGTCTAAAAGAGGAACAGAAGACGGCGCTCGAATCGTTACTTTTTAAGAAGGACGTTTTTGCTGTTTTGCAGCCCGGATACGGCAAGGGTTTAATCTACCAGTTAGCTCCGCCATAGGGTTAGTGTAAACCATAGATTGTATAATTAATTGTGGTGTAAACCCACTGGTGATTGGTCGTAGTGTTATACAATTGCGTACAGTGAGATTTTCAAATGCACGCTTGGTGCCGCCCCTCGAGTTGAGTCATTTACATTACTCGATCCCAGACCCTAAATCGTTCAGGATTTGGGTCTGGATTTTTCCAGGCTAAAATATTTCTACAGATGTAAAACTTTTTTACACATTCACAAAATATTTCTACAGATGTAAAACTTTTTTACTCATTCACAAAATATTTCTACAGATGCAAAACTTTTTTACACATTCAAAAAATATTTATAAAGATGCAAAACTTTTAAACACATTTACAAAATATTTATGAAAATGCAAAATCTTTTTACACGTTCACAAAATATTTCCAGAGATGCAAAATTTTTTACACATTCACAAAATATTTCCACAGATGGAAAACATTTTTACACATGCAAACATCACGCCAAAACCTAAAAATATTATTGGCCCTTATTTGATCCCATACGAAACGCCCATAGAGCCACGAGTTCTAGGCTGGAGAGCAATGCGAGGCGTTAAATTTCACTTTCCTCAAAAACAGGTGTGAATGCCGGGTGAGACTTTCTGACAGAGAGAGCAAAGTGAGCTGCATGAGCAGGGTGGTGCAGCACAATCAGTTGACCACACAGCAGTTGACATAGACCTGAATGAGCAGTGAATGTGCAAACAGCGTTTCAAGGACCAATCACAAATCTGTGTTGTTTGCTCCCTTTTGTTTTAAATTTAAAGAGTTTAATTTGACCATTTATTATATAATTTTCATGCATTTAATCACAAGAGATTTTTATGCATTTACTCACAAGAGATTTTTAGGCAGTTGTTCATTGCTGGTTCTGTTTCTGCTGTATCCAGAATCTTAGATCAGATTCTGGAAAATGGGTGGAAAATGGCTTGGCATGGTTATGTGATTATGAAATGTTTGGTTCAGTGGCGTAGGCACGGGTGTGCCAGGGTGTGCTTGTGCCACCCAAAGAGGCAGCTGGCACACCCAGAAATCAGATGCATAATGCACTTTTTGTTATAGCCTTGGCAAAGTTTTTTTTTTAAACTAGTCTATTATGGCCTAATTATTTTTTCATTAAAAAACAACCTCTAGATCCACGCCTATACATTGAAGTGTATGCGCAAAAATAGCCGCCAACGTGACCCCAGCGGATATCACGGGAGACGAGCAGTGTAGTAGACTGAAACGGGCATAATAGGCCAACACATTCAGCAGCTAATCTTGATCCGTATGTGCCAGTGCAGTGCGTTACATCAAAGTTGTGCGCTTACAGGTACAGACTTTATGCATAGTGTTGCATTTGTTTGTGAAAGGTATTTTAATGTATGGTCTGTTTGATACGGATCAACATCAATGTATACCCTTTCTCTGTAGAGACCATATATCGAGAACATACATTTACTATCCTATTTCCTACAGAACTTGTTAAACAACCAAGTATTGTAACGATTAATTTACACACCCTGTACATTTTTTATTTGCTCCCATGACTGTTTAACACTGTCAGGGTTGCAAATGAAAGAATACAATAAATACAATTGTTATACACCATCAGCATGAAGCAGGCCCGGCGGCACGAGGGGGCAAAAGGGGGCAATGCCCCCTCAGTTAGAACATTTTGCCCCCTCAATTTTGATTCCAGTATGTGTCCTACAAATCCCTCCACAGTCAGGCCTAGCTGCGATTTGTTGCGTTGATTATTACACTGTGCCGCTGCACAGGAATTAAAACCAGCGGGTTAACATAAAAAAGTCACCCATTGGTAAAAATCATAGTTGATTGGCCTTCACACAGTAGAAAAGCGGGCTCAATTTGAAATGGATGATTACGTTCAAATGTAGCCTAGTAGTAGATTGTTTCCACCGGAAAGATGTTTCACAGCTCAATTATGGTTGATAAAAAGTGATTTTGCACATCCTCAACTCAAAGTGGCGTGGAAATGGAGACGCCAGCCACAGAGGCTGCCTTGCCAACATTGCCGGTAACACCGAGACATTCGACCGCCGATGCCACTCGGCCTAGCTGCAGCAGAGTAAAACTGTCTTGCCACCTATACAGCCTTGCAGGTGCGTGTGCCTGACAAACTTTTCTGAATCCAGTAAGAAATATCAGCATTGTCAGTTTTGAATATTGTGTAATTTGCAAGCTTTTGGAAATGGTGGAAAATAGCTTGGCAATACGTTATTTTCTTCATTGCTTTTGATTGTCTATTGCGGGATTGAGGTGATGACATTTGACATTTTTTGTTTAATGTCTAATTTATTGTTGATGTTGTTATAGTAGAATAACTGCTTTTTGCAATACATTGATGAAGGTGGGTAGATTTTGAGCAATATTAGGAACTGTAGTGATGTGAGCTATATGGAAATTAGGAACTTTTCTTTGCAGAAGATGTAGCTAGCTGCTGCAGCAGTAGCAGCATTTTCAAAAGGTATTTTTTAAACTGGTATTAATAGTCAAAGTTGTAAAGCAGTCTAACATGTTTTATTATGGCAAGACAGCCGTGTGTCTGGCTGCAATTGAATGCATTGTGTATTTACAAGCTACAAATCATTACTGTCCACTCCACTACATACTATCAACATTATTCATTGTGTTATTACCGAGCTGAAATATGTGTGCCCCCTTAGTAATTTTGGGTGCCCCCTTGCAGAGTTAATTCTCCCGCCGGGCCTGGCATGAAGCAACACTGGTTTAATGGAATACACAATTGTAATTATAGTCAGTGATATCGATGAGCCTGAGGCACTTATAAATACACGGGTGCTATTTTTCCCCCAGCTTTCCTTCTTGCTTTATGCCTGGATTATATTTTTTATGCTCTTCAAATTTATCTAAAATTATAATTTACTACAGTAGAGCGAAATTTGCGGCTCTCATAGACTTGTCAGTTTCTGCGATTGGTCCTATGATGCACACACCACCCCTTTTATGTAAACGCGCTTGTCACTAGATTGGGAAATCCTGGGTTGATTTAATGAATTGATAACCACGGTCGTGACATCTTGTATCTAGATCGCAATTTTTAGGTTTAGTGAAGCCAGGTAATGAAAGGAAATCTAGGGCATGCGAACATAGCTTCGTAGTATAGGCCTCTGTTATGTAGAGAAAAATCGATGTGGCACACCAAGTTTTTTAGATGCACACCCAAATATTTTTTTCTGGCTACGCTACTGGTTTGGTTTATAATTTAGCATCAAATTTAGGTTGTTATGGTAGAATATGTGCTGAAGGTTGTTAGGTTTTGATCAGTAGTTGAGTAGAGCTATAGCGATGGACATTCTAAACTTTTTTTTCTTCTCATATGATGGTAGGCTACTGCATGTAGCTTTGTCAAAACGTATTTGTTTTTCAAACTGGGTATTATTAATCATCAACACTATAAAGCAGTAAACTAACCTGTTTATTGTGGCGAGGCTGTGTGTGGCTGCAATTTAATGCATTGTGTTTGTGTAAACTACAATTGATTAATATTCATTACATACTATCAGCATTATTCATACTGTGTTATTATCAAGCTGAAATATGTGTGCCCTCTTAGTAATTTCGGATGCCCGCTTGCAGAGTTAATTCTCCCGCCGGGCCCGGTAGAGGACAGTAATGAAATGCCTTCTTTTAAGTTTTCCCCTAAAATATTTACATCTTGTGCCAGGCAGCGCAATGCCAATTTGCGCTGCCTGGTGCTGGGGTCCGGGCAAACGTCCCGTTTTTTTTACATGGACCCAACAATTATAATAGCAATTGTAAACATGGTGGTTGAAAACATATACAAGATCAAGTATAATTCCAGATGTCATTTTCAAGGTATAGAGCCAGTTAGAAAACATAGCCTGTAATTTACGTGAACTACTCTGGGCCAGGTGAGGAAGCAGTTATTTGTTTGACTATAACCCTATAGCTGTCTAAAAACTCTAAAAAAAAACACACAAAAAAAACAATTATGTTTTTATGGTATTTTCTGTACACTTCAGCAAAATCTCTGACATAATTGAAAGTCTATCATATCACGCCGAGTGCTACATTTATGGTGGAAATTCTGGAACACCTTCATTTTATAGATTCATGAATAACTATTTCTAATAAGTTTTTTAATTTCTCCAATGTGAATTGGGTATTAACCCTTCAAGGTCTAAAAGATTTTAGGTCCGCCTGGCATATAGTTGACTTTTTAGACTCTAGAAAGGTCATACTTTGACCTACAGTGAAGTGCCTTATGGTTCTGGACCCAGCAGACCCATGGCTACAACAGGGATTAATGAAATCCAACATCCTGGGTCATTTAATTTTATGTTTTATTAAATATTTATCCCAAAAAACTAAAGAACGTATGTATATTTTGTTGTTTTTTATGTGTAAAAGCATGTAAACTGTAATGAATAAGGCTTTTTATTACCTGGACCAGTGTGCAAAGTTTGGAGGCCATACAAACAAGTCAACATCAAAATGCTATACTAATTTCTCACTATATTTCTATACGTTTTTGAAATTCCAACTATATTTCACTTTTGAAAAGTGTTGGTGTTATGTAGGATGATGTCCTACATCATTGCAGGGTTGTTATTTTGTCATTTTCACTTCCTACTTCCTGTCTGTAATGTGTTTAGTAAAATAGGCGACCGTCTAAAAAACATGACCGACTTTGAGGCATCATTGCTTCGGCTGAGTTTATCACACAGGAATGAGCCACCACTCATTCTTTTCGTCTGATCTTCCCCTTTCCAACGGTACCAAGCTTTAGTTGCTAGCATGTAGGGTTCGCGAGCGTCTAGAGCATCAATCGACTTTGAAGGGTTAAGTAGTATTTTATGCTTTTGGGTGGCATCTAAATTCAAGGTTTTGGTTCATAAGACAGATAATGTCACATCCGGCCCAGTGTGGGCTGGATATAGACTTCCCTTTTGGTTTCTATCCTTTGTGTATGGTTTTGTTTCAGTTCCCTCCAGTGTTCTTTCAGTGCTGTGCATGGTGTTTTAGTTCTCCCTTTATAGTCTGTGTCACAATGCCCCTAATGTCTGTGTGCTTGTTCTGTGTTCACCTTGTAGTGGTTTCTCCCCTGTGTGTTTTGTTTTGGTTATGTTTTCCCGCTCTTTGTGTCACATGATCCCCTCACATGTTTTGGTGAGCCTATCAGTTCTGTAGATTAAGTCCCCACCTGCACACCCTTCCCTCATTAATTGGGTATTTAGTTCTGAGTGTTTGTTAGTCCCTTGTGGTTCATTGTTTCTGTTCAGGTATGTGGTTGTTCTTGTGGTAGATGTCTTTAGTTTGTTCATATGTTCAGTGGTTCATGTTGTAGGTGTTTTAGTAGTGTTATAGTCTTATGTCCTTATTATGTTAAGTATCTAGGTTATTGTTTATTGTATCACTAATCGTTTCTTGGTTCATTGTTTCTGTTCAGTTCCTTCTTCTGTTTATAAATAAAGACTACACTTCAGTGAAGATGCGCTTGCCTCCAACCTATATTGAACTGTGACTGATAATATGGTTTTGACTATAATTATTTATACTACGTGAGATGTCTTAGTTTTGGTAGCTAGTGTGTGTGATCTGTGGTTTTGAAAAATGTTTATACACATGTAGGAAATGTGTGTTAGCAGCTGTGAAAAGTATTTGTGTGCTATGTCTTTAGTCAAGCCTCCTGCTGCTTGTTTCATCTGCTACATTCTGTATTGCTCTTCAATAGTTCTAGAAGCAAAGGAATTACTGCTTACCTGTACAGAATACCTGACCTACTTATGAAGGCAGCGGAGCAAGGAGGATTGAAAAATGCTGTCAGTGACCACGGGCGCATCCTAGAACAACCCCATCACAAGCTGGCGAGTTTAGGCTCTGCCATTAAGGAGACGCTGCAATGACTGCAGTGTCTGGATACTACAGGTTCCCCCGATACTGCTTCCTCAGCCGAGGCAAATACAGCTGCCACAGCTACAGATGTGAGCCCTAATCCGGGTTTGCAGCTTTCATTACCGGAGTGGTATGATAAACATCCTGATAGGTGCCGCAGCTTCTTGCTCCAATACAAGCTCAAATTTTTGCACAAGAATGGTTCCATCATCTCCAGTTATGTCACAGCTGTCATTTCTGTCCTGAGGATTGGAGTGGGCTACCGACATCTGGGAGAAGGCTGCATGGACCAGAGGTGGAGTCCTACAAGGATTTCAGGGCATAGTTTTGGGCATTGTTTGATCTCCCTGCTGAGGGTAAGCAGAGTGGAGAAAAGCTGCTGAATACGATTTGGAGTTTAGGACCCTGGCTTCAACATGCAGCTGGTTATGATGAGGCCCTCGTTGCGTTATTCCGCAGAGGACATACAGACAGAGTTGGCCTACTGTGATAATGAGGCTTCTCGTGACCAGTTGATCTGAATGGTGGTAGCGCTAGATGGGTTGCTCAGGACCAGCCAGAGAAGGTCCCACGGCTCCATCAATTTTCCTCCTCCTTTGACCTCAGGGAAGGAACCGATGGAGATGGGTTCCACCCGCATGACATCCGCAAAATACTCAGAGGCTAAGTTTTGGCCTCAGTTTGTATTGTGGAGAGGAGGGACATCATGTGTCCCGGTGCCCTCATACCCAGGCGGAACTAGGAGGATGCTACGGAACCCATTGACATGGTCACAGTCATAACTCCATGCTTTGCTCTCTACACTCACATAGTTTTTTAGGACTACCCCATCAGTCTCCTTTGCTTGCCTTAATTGATTCCAGGATCTGCATTGGATTTTATAGATGAGCACTGGATAAAAGAACTGAACCTTCCCATGAGGGTGTTAGAGTCCCCTATTTCGTTCTGGTGGTGGATAGTCGTCTGGTAGGTAAGGGGAGTATTATGCACAGCACAATGCTTCTCACCATTCAGATTGGGACTAACCACATGGAAACACAAATGGTTCTGGGGATGCCATGGCTTATTATGCACAACCCAACTATATCCTGGATAGAGAGGAGAATCTTGCATTGGTCACCTACCTGTAAAGAGAGAGCACGGCACCCATCTTCATACCTCCATACGGGTTCATCAGATCCTCCACCTCACCACCTCGTCAAGCTTGTCTTCAAGAAGGATGGGGCGCTGCGCCCCTGTATTCATACTTTGCACGTGACGTCACAACTACTGGCTGGCGGGCAAGAATATCATTCTCCTAGCATTGAAACCTAGTAAGCTAGGTGACGTTGGCAGTTTTACCATACGAAATTTGGTGTTTTAAGGTGAAAACGACATGCCAGATAGTAATAATAATACATACATCAATTAATTCATGCATGAATTTATGATAACTCATGTACCCTTACGGTAAAATGTTACCAGTGTGCTTATTCTAACCAACAACCAGTGTTGGGGAATGTTACTTTAAAAAGTAACTAGTTACTTTACTTAGTTACTTCTCCAAAATGTAACTTAAAAAATGCTTTTTACATATGCTTTTTGGTGTGTAGATTTAGTATCATACAATACTCATTGGACAAAAACGTATCAATTTATTAACCTTCCCAAATATTTAAATGATTTGAATCAATTTTAATGGTAAGTTGATTAAGAAATAATTATTATTTAAAGAAACATCCTTGGAGCAATTAGGGTTAACTGTCTTGCTCAAAAACAGAATGATAAAGGCTTCACCTTGGTAGTGTGTGTGTGTGTGGGGGGGGGGGGGGTTGAACCATTCTTCTGGGGGTTTCTTCAAAAATGAATCAGGGGCCCTAAATAATTAGGCCACCTTGCCGCCCCATAGTGGTTGCCTGATCATGTCAACTTGTGGTAACTACTTTCTCTGGGCATGATCCAATTGACCAATATGATCAGTCTATTTCTGCAGAATGTGTGAGTGTTTGCATGTAAAACCAATTTCATCTCAATGTCTGAGTATATAACAAATTTTAACTGAGTAAAAAAATACAGATAAAAAAAGATATTTTGAGTTTTATACAACATGCAATGGGATTTGATTCCTAGTAATGCTACTGAAATTAATGTCACATGGAGTCACATGGAGAATACATTGAGCAGGCCTGAACCAGAAATATTGAGTCTAAAGCAGATGTGGGCAATTATTTTTTATTTAGGTCCATATTGAGCTTTTGATACAAAGAGAAGGTCCGCATTTTATAGTGATGCATGAAAAATAGGAAATGTTATTTCATTAAATTAACCCCACCCCCTACACAGTTATGTGCGTATCCTACAGAAAATAAAAGTTTTGTTACACCATTTCCTTGTTTGACTGTAATGTTTTTAGTTTACCAAAATATAATCAGTGAAAAGTACCCAACTTTGTGACGCGATATCTCCGGCTGTCATTAATCCACATGGATGAACACACTCCTCGTTATTATTTTATCAGCGGAACCCCTCTTTCCAACCATATTGGTACCATGTTGTTATTGTGCAGGATGATGTCCTAAATCATTGCAGCGTTAATATTTTTTCATTTTTATGTCCTACTTTCTGACTGTAATGTGTTTTGTAAAAAAGGCAAAAGTCAAAAAAACTTGACCGACTTCCAGGCGCGATAGCTCCGGCTCTGATTAGCTCACATGGATGAGCTTTAGTTGCCAGAATATACGGTTTGCGAGATAATCGTGATACAATCGCGGGAGACTGTGGAGGGTAAATACGCCTCGCGGGCCAGATCAAAGGACCCGGCGGGGCATATCTGGCATGCAGGCCGTAGTTTGCCCACCTCTGGTCTAAAGGGTACAGTTTAGATCTGTTGGGTGGCAGAATTATAAGCATTCTGAATGTGTTTACTGGCACAAATACACACGTCACTTGAATCCTTGCGCACCTTATGTAGTTTACTGTATTTAGAAAACGTCCATAAAGTGCGTTCTCATTGCCTGTTAAAGCACATTGGACATTTTCTGTAACATTATGCACGTTTTCAAAGCGTGTTTATTGGAATAACCAGGGAAAATATAACTTGAAAATAACATACCTCGTTGTAGACGCCATAGAAGAAAAAATCAATTTCGGTCCAAAACATTTGAGTGAGACGAACGATGACAAGCTTTCCACTATATTCCCACTCGATAGGTGCACAGCTCACTGGATACATTTATTTATCCTCCCTGCTTTTTGATAGTTTTGAAGTAATGTGAATATTTCCAGCTGTTAAAATGTAGGCTATGAATTCTTCCATTTTGCTAACCTCCAATCTGCATAACTCTGCGCATTACAATTTTAAGTGCAAAAGCTATCCTTTTTTTGATTGGCGTGGAGGCGCACTAATGAAATACGGATTAAAAAACAAAACAACAACGGATAATAAATTATTAAATTGTGTTCTAAAACAGAAAAGGTGAAAATATAACGTAAATGTAACTTATTTTCTCATTATAAATGTAACTAGTAACTAATTACTTGAATTTTGAAAATAACGCGTTAGGTTTCTTTTTTTCAAAAAAAGTAGTCTGACTAGTGTAACGCTTAGTAACGCGTTATACCCAACACTGGTTATCAGTATGGTTTACAAAGGAGCCAAACAACTATGCGATAATAATTGGCTTCATATGATCGCTATCCATACATTACATTCAGATTTTTTGCATGAACAGTCATATTGTCAAAATCAATGCTGAAATTTCGCAATTTCTGCCAGGTTATGCAAACTTATAACCACAACTGCTTTAGTTTCTGCTCAGTAGTTTGTCGGGTATTTTCGAGCAGTATGTAAGCTGTGTGCGTGCTATGGTTTCAGTTAAGCCTTCTGCTGCTTGGTGCTATGTTCTGTGAGTTGCTATTGCTGTGATTGCTCTTCACTAGTTCTAGAAGCAAAATAATTACTGCTTACCTGTTCTATTGTTTGGAGCACTTTTAAAGTATCCACTCCTTTGCAAACACTACTGCCTCCTACCCCTTCTTTGATAGCATTACAGTAACATACCTATTTGTCATATAGGTTTATTTCATGCTAAAGTTTATCTGACATTGACAATTTGGAACTACTACACCATCTCAAATCTGAAACGCTCCTCTTCTCGGGTCTTTAACTCTCCATTGTTCTTCCTCTTGCTCAGCCAGTTTTTGTAAACAGATCTTTTTTTGTTTAGATCATTTGATTTACTGATATGTGCATGAGAAATTACAATCATTTATTACATTTTTTTGTGTGATTTTTTTCCCCCATCTTCCTCCCAACATGGTTCATCCAACCACATGCGTCCAGCCGCCAATTATTTTCACAGTGCAAATCCAACACGGAAGCCTTTAGTCGGATCATGCATGGGATGATTACATTCACAGACTATACTTCCACGATTGAACCCACAGGCTCCGATCTGGACACAAGGAGTCGCTGGAGAGTGATGTGGCAGGATAGATAATCTGATTTATCGAACCCAAATCACGGGCAGCGCTATGCCAATTTGCGCTGCCTCGTGCAGGAAGCCCGGTGAAAATCAGAGAACCCATGGTCAGGCTCGAACCCATGACTATCATGACGTAGACTGTCATGCAATGCAGCAATTTAGGCCATTACGCCATGCAGACCATATGACAATAAATTCTTGCTCATTAGGCCATGACGGAGTTCAACTGGAACTCAGTGTCATTAAATGTCTTAAAAATATAAAACAATTGCAAAGGATAAGGTGTGCATGCACCATTTTATCGTGCATATTCCTTGTGTTTTTTATTTATTTGTATGCCAGATAAAAACGGTAGAGAGCAGAGCAGACCATCTTATTACTAGTCCACCTGTTTCTCTCTCCCCAGTTTTAAAGCTGCTTTAATAGACTGACAAGGTAATCAAGTATTGCCGGAGAGTTTACAAGTGGAACCACATGGCTTGCTGGGCTAGCTGAGAGGGGCACAATAAGACAGGTTATACGCCCCATCGCCTCTCCTCCTCATCATGCTTCCCCACCTTAATACTCCTCCGCCTCTGCTAGGTGTCTCACAATTTCAAATGCGTGCGCACACACTCGTGCGCAGTAGGTAGAGCTGTGAGCTGCGTGAGGGAGATGCTAAGAGACTTTGGGACTGTTGAGTAATTAGTAAGGACAATATGCACTGCTGTGTCTGGCTCGATTTATGCGTTACGTAGCAGAGCACCAGGGAACCTAAAGCTAGCCTGTTTATACAGAGATAGCCTCCTCTGCCACCTTCACCTCCCTCAGACATCGTATCTCTCGGGCTTATTCACTTTCATTATGCCTCCCCAATCTTTTTCATTTTAGATCCAATTTCTGTTTTCCGTCCTTATCTAACTCCACTCCGTATCTTCACCTCCTTTCATCTAGTGTAGCGCACATTTTAAAAAGGGCACAACATGTACAGTGTCTTTTATGTGGCCACATTTCTAAGCGTTGTGGATGTGTTTGATTAAGTTCCAGTATTTGCAAGGTTGGCGTTGGCGAGACCTGTAAGGCCCGCGTGAAGAACAGTGTGACGAGGCTGGGATGTCGTCACGTTGGATTGAGGACAGCAGCAGCGAGCAGCCTGGCCTCATTAGAGCAGGCAGAAACCACCTGAGCCCCTGGCTGCACCAACACACACACACAGCAGACTGGATGACTGACTGACAGGCTGAATACATGACTGACTGGCTAGTTAAATGGTCGACTTACTGACTCACTTTCTGGCTGACTGATTAGATGTCTTGTTGAGTAACTGACTTGCTGAGCAATTGACAGACTGAATTTCTATCCTTTTGTGGAGTTTACCTTCACCCGTATTAATTAACCATTACACTATTCATACATAAACAGATACCTTAGCCTAAATAACTTACTCTGTATGCCTAAACTAAGCTTATCCTAGCTGTAATGTTTAATCCTAATCGTTAACTAAGAACAGTTGTGCTCATGAGTTTGCATTCCCTGGCAGAAATTGTGAAATTTCAGGATTGATTTTGACAATATGACTGTTCATGCAAAAAACTGAATGTTATGTAAGGATATTGCTCATATGAAGCCATTGATTATCACAGTTGGTTGGTACCTTTGTAAACCATAGTGATAACGGCACTGATCAAATGTTGACATACCCTTCAATGTTTGGCCTTGTTACAGACACACAAGATGACACACACAAGTTAAAATGGCAATTAAAGTTTAATTTCCCACACATGTGGCATTTTAAAGGTACTTGCATAAAGTTGGAAATGGATATAAAAAAAATCCAAAGCCTTGCAAATGCCATTCAGTACTGTTCAATCACTTAATAAGAAGTGGAAGATTCTGGGATTTCTTGATACTAAGCCAAGATCAGGTAGATCAAGAGGTATTTCTGCCAAAACTGCCAGAAGAATTGTTCACGATACAAAGAAAAACCCATGGGTAACATCGGGAGATATACAAGCTGCTCTGGAAAAAGATGGTGTGGATGTTTCAAGGAGCACAATACAACGATACTTGAACAAAAATGAGCTGCATGGTCAAGTTGCCAAAAAAGAAGCCTTTACTGCGCCAGTGCCACAAAAAACCCTGGTTACAATATGCCCGACAACACATTGACATGCCTCACAACATCTGGCACAGTGTAATTTGGAGTGACAAGACCAAAATAGAGCTTTATGGTCACAACCATAAGCCCTATGTTTGGAGAGGGGTCAACAAGGCCCATAGTGAAAAGAATACCATCCCCATTGTGAAGCATGGTGGTGGCTCACTGATGTTTTGGGGGTGTGAGCTCTAAAGGCATGGGGAACCTTGTGATAATTGAACCCCTTATTAACAAGACCGTTCAATTGTTCACCTCAAACTTCTCGAAGAAACGGATGTTTGAACTAAGTCAAATCCAGACTAATTCAAACGCTCTAGAAGCAAACATTCAAACTTACTCTACCCAGACCACCTCAACTCCTTGATGAAACAGATTTTTTAATTAAGTCGATCATGACTAATGATTAAGTCTATCATGACTATTTCCACTTCTCTGCAACACTCGGGCCAACAAAACACACTGGCCAATAGTGTCTCAGTCCCAGATGTTATGCTGCAATAGTTTATGTGCCGGGGGACTAGGGTTTTATATATTCATTTTGGGGTCAGGGCTGTGTCAAGGTGCTAGACCCAAGGTATGCCCACTCTAATGTTCCTGATGTCATGTTCATCCTAGGAGGACCCTTTGAACATCGACAGGACCATGTGGCCTGATGACTCCTTCCTGTCCTCTTCCTGTGCCTTGCCCGCTGCTGTGCTGGATCCCATGTCACTGCGGTTGATGATCCCGTTTCCACCCGATGACGCCAGCTTTCATCTCCAGTCGGCTTCATGGTCTTCGTTCGCTAGACCACCAAACTGTGTTGATGCTACATAAAGACTATGGTCATAATCCACCCATCATTTCTTCATTGCTGGACAAAATTTTACACTGATTGACCTTATTACAATGGGCTGTGTACCTTCAGATCCCCAGAAGAGGACTGGCCACCCCCTTGAGTTTGGCCTCTCTCTAGGTTTCTTCCCAGGTTCCTCCTACTGGGGAGTTTTTCCTAGCCACTGTGCATCACTTGTGTTGCTTGCTTTTGGGGGTCTCGGGCCGGGTGTCTGTCAAAGCAGTTTGTGACAACTGCTGTTGTAAAAAGGGCTTTATAAATAAATTTGATTGATTGATTGTTTGATATCAAGATGAATTCAGCATGTTATCGGATGTTACTGGCAGACATTTGTATTTTTCTGCACGAAAATTGCGCAAGGAACGGTCTTGGACTTTCCAGCACGACAATGACCCTAAGCACAAGTTCACGTTGACCTTAATATCATTGTGCCACTCTGGGGAGATCTCAAACGTGCGGTTCAGATAACTAAATACTTTGCATGACCTGGAGGCATTTTGGCAAGACGAATGGGCAGCTATACCACCTGCAAGAATGCAGGGCCTCATAGACAACTATCACAAACGGCTGCATGCTGTCATTGTCAGAGGGGAAAACACCATATTGAGAACTGAGGGTATGCAGACTTTTGAACGGGTCATTTTGTTGATTTTGTTATGACCTACAGTTAATTATGAATCCCATGAGAAAAGTTTGTTTTTGTTTTGCCTGCTCACTCATGTTTACTTTAAAATGGTACATCTATTTTCCAATTCTCCAGGGGTGTGCAAACTTTTGAGCTATATTAAAATGACCCCAATTCTAACTCCATCCATTTGTCAGGTTTCACTATCTTTGTAGGGACGTCAAGGCCAACATGTACACATAAATAGAAACACGCTTCTCAAAACTCACACCACATTCACCAAAAACCATCACACACACACACACACACTTAGATTGAGGTAACTGACAACTCCCCATGCCAAGGCGCTGTGTGACGTACACCAGAGAGGTGTCAGGCTGTGGATAATGACTGAGACTGATCAGGTCTAGCAACCGAGGCAGCCAGGGAGGACAGCATGCAGGGACGGGGGCCATATTTAGGGCATGTGATTAACGTGGCCTCTGGGACCAGTGGGGGTGGGGTTAGATGGGGAAGTGTGTGCAAGTATTATCTTTAGTTACCAGGGGAATACATTAAATAATTGTAATCCTACCATATAAAATCTGATTCGGTTTGGGTATCAATATAGTATATTACTCACATTTCTGTAAATAAGTAGCAGAAAAGGCATTCTATTGCCAGAGGAACACATCACATTCACCTCTTATGGAACAGCTCAGTCAACACCCTGTTTTACCACAAGGTTATTATTTCCTGTAATGTGATCCACACCCTTGTTTAGGTCCCTGGCTGAGGACTGTGGGTTTCGGGGTGTTCAACCAGGTCAGGAGCCCAGATGGCTGTGCAGCTTAGAGCTTGTCAGGTGGGTCAAACAGAGACTCAGGAAATGCTATATATTACACTAAATCAGTCAGCTGGCCACAACTCAAGTGAAAGAAGGCCAACCTTTCGACTCCGATTTTATTAAACCCAGTCTCTGGTCATTTCATACTGTATGTAGCTCATGGCTCTGGTGTATGTGGGGGACACTGTAAGTTAAATAACAGATGTATCCTATCAGGTACACTGGGGAGGCCAAGGTACTGAGAGATTCTAGAAGGAGTGAGGTTAGAGAGAGAAAGTGAGAGAGAGTAAAAGAAAGAGAAGAGAGAGCTGTCGAAAGGCAAATCAGGGTGAGAAGGTAAGGAGGGGAGACGCCATCTTTGAACTTCTGTCCCTCTTTGGATATTCAGTAGGGGGTTCTGCACTTACTGATTCACAAAGATTGTTGATTGTTCTAGGACTGTGAAGGCTGTATAAACATTCATAATGCATACTAATGGTTTTCTGGAGAAAAATATAGTCTTGGGATTTCTCATTTAATCAACTCTGACCTGGCATTACTCATATTCAACTGAACCGCTCACAGTGGTGCTCATCATACAGTTGCCATAATGCTGATGGAGTCTATCGGTTTCACCAGAAGAATTCCAGTGCTTACACATCAACATTGTGTATGTTGCTAGTAGTGTAAATGTAAGGACTTTGTTCATTGAGATACAGAAAAACAGCTCCTCGTTAAAAAATAGGATTTCCCCACAATGTTGTGCTTCATTCTAGAGAAACAAAATGTTTTTTTAGCCTGGTTTTTCTCCTCAATATTATGATTTTGGTCTTTCAACTGCTATTGCCTCGCATCTTGTAAGAGCAGGAACTCATTTGGACATTTCAGAGCAGTTTGTGATGGAGGAAAACTAAATAACAAAAGTCTTGTTGAGTAAAAAAACAGTGTGTGAAAAGCTTTTGAAAGATGACTGTGCATACAATGTTCAGAAAGCTTTAATTTTGTTAAGCAAGTAAACATTCATTATGTTTTAAAAATTCCAGCTGTCTTTTAAATTAAAAAATCAACAAGAGATTTTTTTAACACATTTACAGTGGCCTGATTCAATATAATTTTGACAGAGACATTTACTGTTTATGACAGATAACAATAGGAGCTGATTGCAAATTCATAAAGCAAGGAAATGTTCCTGTGTAATGAAAACATATTACTGAAAACACATTAAAGGACACAATGCTACACTCTGGACATTGATGTCAATGACAGAGATGCCTGAAGAACTGAGCTCAGTCGATACAAAATCAATGACTGAATTTCAAGAGAAATTCAATCAAGGTGTACACAATAGCTTTTCAATGGAATAGTAGAGCATTTGCCCAATGCTGGGTTCAAATCAGAAGCTATTTTTCTTGTGGGTTTGATAGCGACATGGATGCTGAGACAGAGTCACGGGACCAGGCCAAGGATGCTGAGACAGGGTCACGGGACCAGGCCAAGGATGCTGAGACAGGGTCACGGACCAGGCCAAGGATGCTGAGACAGAGTCACGGACCAGGCCAAAGATGCTGAGACAGGGTCACGGACCAGGCCAAGGATGATGAGACAGAGTCACGGACCAGGCCAAGGATGCTGAGACAGGGTCACGGACCAGGCCAAGGATGCTGAGACAGGGTCACGGACCAGGCCAAGGATGATGAGACAGGGTCACGGGACCAGGCCAAGGATGCTGAAACAGGGTCACAGGACCAGGCCAAGGATGCTGAGACAGGGTCACGGGACCAGGCCAAGGATGATGAGACAGGGTCACGGGACCAGGCCAAGGATGCCGAGACAGGGTCACGGACCAGGCCAAGGATGCTGAGACAAGGTCACGGACCAGGCCAAGGATGCTGAGACAGGGTCACGGGACCAGGCCACAGAAACCTCTATTTAAACTGAGCTGATAAATAGTGGAACAGAGATGAGGAACAGAATCCCAGGAGAGAGTCTGATATGACTGATGAAGACAGAAGACTCCAGACCTGACAAATGAATAGGCTGAGATATGTCAAAAAGCTCCAGTAAAAACTCAGCAGCCCAGGCTTTTATTTGGTTCATGTCTGCAGCCCAGGCTAAATAAAAAAGCCGGCCCCTTAAATAGACAACAAGAGCCATTTCTCATCCTTACAAATCTTTTAGGATGACCACAGGTTGTTATGAAGGAGTTCGCCAAATGCTTTTTCCTTGTGTTCCGCTCTTCATCCAACTTAAAACAACTGTCTCCCTCTCTTCTCTCTCTGTCTGTCTCACTCTCTCTGTCTCACTCTTATTCTCCCTTATGTCTTTCGCTGGGATCTCTCCCTGCTCCCTGGGTGAAGTGAATTAGCCAAAAGAGCGGCCTAATAAAAGCGCGACCAGCCGGAGCTGGCTGATTGAATTAGCGCAGATAGGATTGTCCCCTGGCGAATCTGGAACGCTATCTACCGGCCAGTGCATTAAGGGCATTAACTGTAGCGCACGGGAGTGTGGAGGCTACTGCCGCTACCTACCTGTCTGTCTGCCTGCCTGTCTGTCTGTCCTGTCTCGACTTCTGTCCACCCCCCTCTAGGACCAGCTGATATGATCCATTACTGTCAGCCTCATCTCCTCCTAATTGCAGTAGATAGAAGCTTGCTGCTGCTGCTGGTTAAAAAAAAACAACCTGCAGCCCCCCTCCATTTACTTTAGCACTGCGATGTAAGGGCCATAATTGGAAGGCTAAAAACAGAGCCTAGCAACAGCCACTCAGCTGCCCCTGCGCCTGTAACAACATGGCCCGCATTACGGCCGACCACAATGCACAGCACCCGGATTGTTCTTAATAATCTAAGCTATCATGTTCAATTCCATTGTGGAGATGACAAATGATGACTTGAAATGACAGATCTCGTATCAAGGGGAAACAGTCTGCCTGCACAGCCGAGGGTCACCGGGGTTGTGGGTTTGTGGATGAGAGATCCAAGCAGGGGACCGGTTGGGAAATGAAAGCTGCTGCCGATTCATCCCTGCTCTTAAACGTTGCACAAATCAGTACAATATGACATTTGAAATGTGAAGTGGAGCAGAGGTCAGGAAGATGTAGGCATTCGATAACTGCATGAGAAGACTTCCGAAACACAGACCTCCTGTAGTGAACTGAACGGCCCATCTAACCTCCACATTCCACCACTGTACTCAATGTCCTGGAGTGTCTGGAGTTCACTGAGGATGACGAAAGCAGAGCATAGTAGATATTTCAGCCCTGGCAGCACAAGATTGACTCACTACTTGCCAACCTGCATGACATCATCCCATTTTCACCCACATTGACACACACACACACACTCAGACATTGTCTGAGTTTTGTTCCACCCTCTAAGCAACACATGTGCAATCCCTAACAAATCCCCAACACACACGTAAAAAAACCTCACAAAGTCGCTGTAAACTTGCCCCAGACACCTCCCTCTTCGTGAGGTCCCGACGCCATCTCCATTGCCCTCAGTGTTATTCATTCTCAACAACCAGTGTTTATTTATTCACAGTAGCCACGTAAGTGACCAGGGTGTCTGAGGCAGCACGCGGTGACAAGCAGTGCCAGTGATATCCAGCCTATTAACTTGTTGACATTTTGGGGTCAGGTTGACGCTGGGCTAATGTTGAGTGTGACAGAGCGGAACCTCTTCATTATCCCGGTGTAATGTTCTCATCGCTGTGGGCTTGCTGACTGGCTCTCTCATCTTAACCCCTCTGATTCAGTCTCCCTCGCTCCCCTTGTGTCCCCCACCCAACCACCATACCCCCCACACCGTATCACTCCCCTATCTCTCTCTCCCCCCTCCCCAATCTCTATGTATATACGTCCATTCGTCTATCCCCTTCTGCCCCAGAATGTCTGGGAGTGGCTAAGACTGAAGGTCTGCTGGAAACACCTTTTTTTAAATTCATCCAACAACCCGTTCCCATTTTCACCATTTTTTTCCATCCCTCCGGGAATCTCTCTGTAATTTCCGTGCCTTATTTCGTCATCGCTCACTCGTCCGCACTTTCTCATTTTTCTTCTTCTCATTTAGCTCTGCTCCGAGATCATCCCATCAGTCTACACTCTGGCACTTCCTGTTGTTCCTACATCTTCTTTGCACCACTTCCCATCCTGCCCCAACAGTCTCTGTTTGTCAGCAATTTTCTCTCAATCTCTCTTTATTTCTGTTTCTCATCTTCTCTCGGTTACGACCCAGAAAACTCAGTTGGAGGTTGGATAACCAACCCACCATTCCTAGGCCTCTAATATTCAAAACTTGAATGCTTTGTTTTAGTTAACTTGGGAGATGTGGAGAGAGTAAACAACTGCATAATCTTTATGCATTACAAACACAATGAGTAATACTGAACTGCCAAGAGAAATCTCTACTCATTCTCTGCTATTCCCTCTGTTCTTCTGTCTCCAATCCCTGATCTGTCAACTCATCATTGGTTGTCTTCCCATGGCTCCTCAATGATACAGGCCTCCATAAAATGCCGATTTTATTTGTTTTCTTCTTCTCTTGCACGTAAACCCTTTCATGTAGGTTATGGAAGTGGAGAATGGGAGTGAGAGAGATACAGAGAAAAATAGATTGAGTGTAAGAGAGGGAGGAAAAGAGAGAGAAGGGGGAGTGAGAGGAAGTAGGTGTGTGTGTGTGTGTGTGTGTGTGTGTGTGTGTGTGTGTGTGTGTGTGTGTGTGTGTGTGTGTGTGTGTGTGTGTGTGTGTGTG